>JALIZH010025328.1:0-21451 GCA_030522465.1 Rhipicephalus appendiculatus
AACAGCGCTACACGCAGGCATTGTTTCAAACTAAAGACAGAAAAACGCTGGCCCGCCAACAGCAAACGAGTGGTCAGGCGCTCGCTACTGGGACAAAAGGGTGGCTTGCGGTGGTTCTGCATTACTTATTGCCCTGGCAAACGTGCCTTGAAACTGAGAACACCCTCGAGATAATGTTAAAAAGTAAACATGTGCTGTCCGTTCATAAGTTCCGCATATTGTCGCTGTGCAAATTAATTGAAAATAATATATTTTTCAACTCTGCTGCTAACTTAAGCGACTTTTTAAAACAGAATTAAAAATATTGCCAGCATAGAAAATTCAGCGATGTTGGGCTTCTATTCCGTCCTGTTTCTTCACGAAAGCTGTGTCGCTTTTTCGAGCCTATTTTGTGATGGTTATTTGCTTGTTGGCTCGGTAATATGTAGGAACTCTGCCTTTTTGATACAGGCTGTCTGAGTCTTTACAACTTACTCTGCGGGAGCTAAGATGAATACTATGTCTGCTGAGACTGAATAGAAGCGATTCGACCTATGTATCGGTTCGACTACCGTGGCTCGTGTGCACGAAGTAGCGTAGTATGGAAAAGTTCATTTCGAAAGCGAAATCCCATTTATTTGCGAACGCAGCAAAGCATCAAACCTCAGTAGAAATCCACTGGCTACGCTGCCTAAATGGCCGAGTCTCTCGGCGAGCGCGATCAGTCTACGACCAGTTTTTTCGCCCTCGACAATACCGAAATGCTTTTCCGCTTCATTTGAATCCACAAATGTGCGGCATCAGCATGTAAAGCACGTCATGTAAACAAACGGTCGCCACTATAAATGCCCGTCAAGAAACTTGGGGCGATTCCTATGGACGTAACCACTGAAACCCATGCTACAATCGCTGCTCGCCAGTCTTACGGCTTCTGCAAGGGTTTTACGTCTTAAGAGCCCCCATTTGGATGAAGGTTTTCGAGGGGACGGTAATTACGAGGGATGAAGCGGCAGCCCGTTGGCGTGCAGCGGGAGTGAATCCATCGCCTTCGCTACCGGGGTGTTCGCCTATGTAGTTTCTCCTGGTGCACCATCTTGAAAAGCACCTTGAAAAGGAGTATAACATTTCCTTTTTATTTTGTTCCGTATACATTAGTAAAATTCCGTATGAAAAAAAAATAGCTGAGAGACGAGGCAAGGTGCATTATCAGTGAACGAATCGTGATCGGCCACATACCTGAAAAGTCACTCACATCTGCTAATTTTGTTCCCTTTTGAAATGATAACGATATCATAGTTTCTGCAGTCTTGCATTTGTATTGACATTAAGGGCGCACCAGTTTAGGGAAGCTAACGAAGCGCACCTACTCAGTATCTGCAGCCAATCGCTACGCTTTAAATTAATCAAGGTGAACACGATAAGTTGGGTTGCATTGGAGCTGCCTTGAAACATTGTTTTTTTTTTGTTTGGGTTCAAAATAGAACGCTGAATGCAGGGATCACACGAGAACAAAAAATTTCCAAAAATGCTAGGACAATTTCTGAACTCCTAGAAAATTTAAAAAGTTCTAATTTTCTAGCTTTCCATAAAAATGGGTATTTTCCTGTGGGAGTTAGTAAGTCAACGAAATAGCGTCTCAACGACGGCATGTGAATATCGTAGCTGTCACGAGGAGAGATTGCGAGAACTGTCCGCGCACCACAGGGACCATTGCATGATAGAAATATCATACCATGGTTGTTTACTGTGCTGTGAAAGTGGTACATGTGTTGTAGGTTGTCCACCAAAATATTGCTGTTACAATCTCTGTCTTCTAAAATTGGCACACATATTAACAGCATTATCCTCAAAAAGAGCCAAGAAAAGGTGTGTGAACATATCCTTGCAAGATTTTTATTGACTTCGCCAAGAAATGCGCCGCATGTGAAAGTGCTGTGAAAAAACTTCGAGGTTGTGTTTTGCATAAAACATTACCAGATAGCATATCCCCAGCGTGTAGACGCAGCAAAATCGGGCCCGCCAGTACATATAAGTATTAATGCAGCAACACAGCTATTTGGCCTAGATGGAATCTGGTCCTCTTTAAGAAGCGCGAAGTAAGCACGGGGATGAAGGATAGAATAAGCACAGGACAGGCGCTTAACCTGGGTGTATTCTCTGCTTTGTCCCCCCTTCTTTATGCTGGGGGAAAAGGGGGTCGAGCATGTACACAACGCCCCCTGGGGTGATTATGGACGCTGCTGGGAAGTGTTCGTTCAAAAGGCGCCCAAAAGCAAAACACTTGAGCGCGTCGATGCGTTCAGCGAGCGTTCCATTTTCTTGGTATCCCTGGAGGCCGATGTCGTCAAAGCTGAGGTAGTGGATAAGTTCTCTATCGCGCCTTCTGGTTAGTGGCGGGTGCCGATAGCTTCTTCTTGCGAAAGAGCCCGTTCGCTCACGTTCGCCAAAGCGTTTTTTTATTAAATGTATATAAGGAGAGGTTGGTGCCAATGCGTGGCGCCGGCTACTCTTCTGCTCTTGCCCAACATTTGTCGTCGCATAGGAGAAAAAAACACAAACAAGGTTATACAACGACACATAATACAACACTCACGCACTGAGTCCAACTTCCTCAATACAAAAATCTGTCCACGCTGCACAAAAGTTGACAGAACACAAGTAATCACGGAATTGAAATGTCCATACAAAACATGAAAGTTCACTAAAATGTTGTGAAATCCGATCATGAATCTTGGAAGCAGTCTCTTAAATGTTACACTGTAACTGAAAAAATTAGGCTTTCACAAAGGATTATTTGCCAAAAATGAAAACACAAGAATATTGTAGCGAGACATACCAGCAATAACGCGAACACATTTTTTTGTGATTTAGTACTTCTCTTATATTTCTGATTCCTCCAAAAATTGAACTATTGCACGCGCAGCAATGCTTTGTAAGTTTCCTGTTGGCCATGGGACCAAGATTTTTGCTACTGATGGGGGCCGCTTATCCAAATAATTAAGTTTTCGTAAAAGTTTCCTTCTAGGGCCATCATATTTCTTACAGTGTAGGAGAAGGTGCTCTACGTCTTCTTCAGCTTCTCCACATGAGCAGGTAGGACTGTCAGCTTTTCTTATTCTATGCATAAAGGTCTTCGTGTAAGCCGTGCCCAGCCGAAGTCTATGAACGACTGTTTCTACAGATCGGCTAACCTTTAACGGAATATTAACCCATTAGGGCCCACTGTACTTTAAAAAGCACACTTCCTATTTCGGGAATAGAAAATACAAAACAGAATATTCTCATTTTGCTCATTAGAATTTTCGATGCGAAATGTTGCAGCAAGATAATCCTAATTTGGAATATTGGCTCGGTTATATTTTTTCTGTTTTATGAGTCGTCAAACTTCAGGAAAATGAGAGCCTGTTAAACGAACGTGGTCAGTACTACTTTTTCTGAATTAATTGGAAGTTTTATATTTTATATGTTGAAAAAAGTGACTGCTTCTGCTTGAGCAAGAGCAATTCAATGTCTTCATAGCGCAAGAAGCCTATAGAGTGCATATTTTTGCTGCGAGGAGTAATAAAATGTTGCTGTACTTTATTAAGTACACTGGGACTTCGTGGGAGCATACATGTAACTCTTGTTGTGCGTTGCATCATAGATTGAACAGGCTTTTTTTTATGAATGCTCTTCTTTTCGGTTACGTCAGAATCATGAGGCTGCGAAAGATGTTGTTGTGAATATACGAGAGCATTTTCATGTTTTAATTGTCGATTCTGACCCTAACATGGGAACCTAGGAGGAGGAGGTGAATGACGACGGTACGAATGGATGCTCTCTGCTAACGATAAAAAAAAACATCGAACGAAAGGAACGTGGGTAAGATGACATCTGTTTTGACTCAGGAAAGCAGCTTTGGCTCGAAAATGGCCAAGACAACACCATAGTTCCCATGCTGACGAAAGACTACCCAGTTGAGTCACTATGCTCTCTATCGTGGTGGCCATTCACTGAAAAGAAAAAAAAAGACGTAGTGCCACTGTCCTCCTTCTTCACTCGCAGTAACAATGCCATGAGGGGGTTTGAGCTCCATGATCAAGCTGCGAATGACTAGAAAATGTTCATCCCTGGGAAAAAGTGAAACCAGCCCCTAGTTACCCAGATGATCAAGATAGCCACAGACAACGCATCTAGGGTCTGCTACCACAATGAAGGTTTTAGCAGAAGTTTTACGCATCGACTATTGTCCTTTAGTCGCATAATAGCAAGACACTGACTGTGTTTTTTTTTGTCCCCAACAGAAGTATCAACAGGTCTCCAGCGTCCACTGTTCTTGCTATTACCCTCTATCCATACGGTCATTTTCACAAGAACCTGGCAAAACAGTTGAATTCTGCCACAATACACCAAAATTATGTCGTCAAAAGCGTGACAATACACTTTTCATGAACCACTAGTCCTTGACTAAGTTGCATGGGCCAAGATAACTTTGTTATTCATTTGGCAAGGGCCCAGCGTACCCGCCATTCTCGCATCAAGTCACCTTGCCGATTGCTATCTCGAAGGCCCAGCGTACTTTTTATAGTACAGTATAATAACTCCTGAAGAAATACACGTAACTATGAAAATTTGCAGGTGTTGTTGTCTAGTGCGGTTAATTAACTATGCAAAATATCAATAAAATCGGACCAGTAGTTCTTCCGTAGGTCTTAATGGATTAAATTATATGCCGGGAGCAATGCTACATAACTGAGAGTTCTGTGCACCATTTTCGAACCAAGTTTCCTTGGACAATTGACAGCACAGCTTATTTAGTAGACATCGCGCATCACCCATCGGTAGAGGTAGCAGTGATATATTATTCTCCTGATACGCCGCATGTGCCATGCGATCAGCTGTGTCGTTCCTATGATTTCACAGTGGCTTGGTACCCACTGGAACATTATGCTGTGGTTTAAATTTCTCGGTATGGCGTAAGTTTTCTGTATTTCATATGTCAGCACGCTACCTTTGTTACCTAAGCTGATTCCTCTTAAGCAAACTAATGATGATTGTGAGTCACAAAGAACTACCCAGCGAAGAGGACCTGACTGTAGACATATGAAGCGTAAAGCGCAGAATATTGCATAAAGCTCTGCCGTTGTGGATGTTGTGAAATGGTTGAGCTTAAATGCTTTTTTCTCTTGGTATGCAGGAATAAAAAATGCCGATGTAGAACTTTGCTTCAAGCACGATCGATCGGTGTAGACGTGGATAAGGTTTTCATATGTGGTATAAAGATGTGTCAAAGTTAATTGCTTTATTCCCATTATTGGCAGATCATTCTTACGAGTTAATCCCGGAATCGAAGTTACCATATCTGGAATAGAGAGCCGCCATGGGGGATGGGATGCGCATGGAGACCAGTACTCGTGCGTAGGCAGTCAGTTTTTGCATCGTATGATATTTTCATGTATTCGTGCAGCAGACCTCTCATCAATAGCTCGGTGTAGGGGATGTTAGCGTGTTGAGTTGCCAACCGAAAATAATATCGACAAGTTTCTCTGAATCGCAGGGTAGGGAAAGTAGGTTGACGAGACTCAGCAATTACCAAAGCACTGGCGGACGCTCGTGGTACTCCAAGACATATACGAAGGCTTCTGGCCAACAATGTTTGGATCCTCCAAGTTACGGTATTTTCCATGTAGAACCGGGGCAGCGTAAGCTATTCTTTGTCGATTGATTGCTGAGTGTACTCGCAATAAACAAGAACATAAACTGCCCCATCTCAGTCCGGCAAATCGACGAAGAATATTGATTATAGAATTGACTTTTTCCTGTAATGATTTTATCCGTGGAGCCCAAGACAGACGTCTGTCTAAAATAACCTCTAAAAACTTGTGCTATCGCACTAGTTGTAATCGTTGAGAGTCTATCTCGAGCTTGAATTTCTTAAGGCATTTTCTTGTGAATGGAAGTACAGCTGTTTTCTCGTGGGAGAGAATCATACCTCTGCTCTTAAAAAAACTCATTAATTATGGTTAGGCCATTTGGAGCTTTTGCTGAACTGCTTTGGTACTCGTGTCTGATGCCCACATGTACAGGTCGTCTGCATAAAGTGAATAATTCAAAGTGCTGGGCAAGATATGGGATAATTCTGCCATAAAGCAATTAAATAAAAAGGGGCTGAGTACACTACCCTGCGGAACTCCTTGTTTAACCTCATGCTCTTTGCTTTTGCCGTCAGCTGTCTCAATGAAGATTTTCCTGTCTCTTAAGAATTCCTTACGAGCTACTACAGTTTACTATTTATCTCAATGCCAGGTCTGCTTCGCGCATAAGGCCCTTGATGCAAGGAGCACTAGCATGCATGTGCCGAATGGTTTACTAGGCTGTCTTGATGCGCTCTTACTCAGCTCGATGGTGAGGACATGTCTACTGCGTCGCGGCTGCCGTATTTCTGGTCGCGGCGCTCTACGGTGGTGCCGCTGAGAGGCGCAGAACGCTCGCCATAAATTTGCGGCGTGGCGGCATAAATAAATGGCAACACCCTATATGGGGCGCACGCATCGAGGCGCACGAAGGGTTATTTCACCGATAAGCAGCGCCACCATGGTGGCCTCACCAAGTTTACATGTCCCGTGTTCCCCATGTAAAACGCAACACTCGCCAGGCTGCACGTTCTTTAGTTGCTAAGCATCTTATGCTCGGGGCTATGTACGTCCCTCCCGCGTCCCCCCGTCCCGCGTCCGGCCACTTTCATGAAGTAGGGATGCACCCATTTTGCGAACCAGAACACTTTAGTAATCTGAAGGCCGTCAGCCATTCCGGCAGTCATCACAGTCATGGCCGAGAGCACACAGAGGCTGCTTAGCAATGGCTAGCCAGGTGGTGTTTGTCGCCCAGGTTGACCCCATTCCTTGATCTCGCTTGCATGTGTTTGGAGGGGGCTTAGTCCGTGCCTCCTTCCCGCGTCCCACACCGCCACAGCGCATGCGCGTCCCCCCTCCCCCCTCTCTCTCCTACGCTCATCCCCTTTCTCTCCTCTAGGAATCCTCTACTCTACGGAGCGGCCCCCCGCGTGCCCCCCCCCCCCCCAGCGCATGCGCGTCCCCTCCCCTATCCTCTCCTACGCTCACCCCCTTTCTCTACTTTAGGATTCATCCACTCTACGGAGCGGCTCCGGCGTCCCACATCTCCACAGCACATGCGCGTCCTATTCCCCTCTCTCCTCTAGGAATCATCTATTCTACGGAGCGGCTACCCGCGTCCCACACCCCTACAGCGCATGCCATCCCCTCCCTCTCCTCTCCTACGGTCCCCCCGTCCTCTCCTCTAGGAATCCTCTACGGTGCGGCGCGCACGACAGGTGGTGTGACAGCTGCATACTCCGCTGGGGGGCGCCACGGTAGTTTCGTGGTATGAAAATGACGGAGCGCCCGCGCCTAATTCTCTCTCCTGTGCAGCGCCGCAATGAGCGCCCGGACGGCTGCCGTGAAATGAGAGCGGCGACGTTCCCCCCGCTCAAGCTAATTATCTCCCCGCTGCTTCGCATCCACACATCGTTCCCTTTAGCGGGAGATGTGATACATAACAGTATGTCTGAACACATGCACCTCACCTCTATGAAACCGGCGAATGCGTCGAACGCTAGTGCCGACAATACGGCGAGCGTTGCAAACAACGTGTCATAGACAGCCCATGTCCTGACTGCTTCGAACAACTTTGATTTCCGCGATGTATAATTTAGACCAGATTTTAGATGCGAAGCATCTTATGCTCGGGGGCTCTGTCCGTCCCTCCCGCGTCCCGCGTCCCGCGTCCCGCGTCCCGTGTCCCGCGTCCGGCCACTTTCATGAAGTAGAGAAGCACCTATTATGCGAACCAGAACAATGCAGTAATATGAAGGCCGTCAACCCTACTACAATCATCAGAGTCATGGCCGAGAGCACAGAGAGGCTGCTTAGCAATGGCTAGGCAGGTGGTGTCTGTCGCCCAGGTTGACCCCATTCCTTCATCTTGCTTGCATGTGTTTGGAGGGGGCTTAGTCCATCCCTCCTTCAAGCGTCCCACAGCGCATGCGCGTCCCCTCCCCCTCTCTCTCCTACGCTGACCCCCTTTCTCTCCTCTAGGAATCCTCTACTCTACGGAGCGGCGCCCGCGTTCCACAGCGCATGCGCGTCCTTTCCCCCTCTACTCCACGGAGCGGCTCCCGCGTCCCCACAGCGCATGCACGTCCCCTCCCCCCTCTCTCTCCTTTCCTCTAGAAATCCTGCACGGAGCGGCGCGCACGACAGGTGGTGTGATGCATACTCCGCTGGGGTGCCACGGCAGTTCCGCAGTGTGAAAATGACGGAGCCCGCGCGCCTCATTCTCTGTCCTGTGCAGCGCCGCGATGAGCGCTCGGACCGCTGCCGTGAAATGAGAGCGGCGACGTTCCTCCCGCTCAAGCTAATTATCTTCCCGCTGCTTCGCATCCACACATGGTTCTCTTTAGCGGGAGGTGGGGAATTTTTTCAAAAAACTTTCGCACAGCATACTTGTGGCGCAGATAACGCACAGAAACTTGAATAGTCATAAAGAGTAAATTTTATATTGCAGGGAATAAAATGAAATATTAAAACGGACTAAGCGCCGGCAATCGCGAAGATGTGCGAGCAACCCAAGCACATGATTAGTAATGAGATATGTACAGCTTCACCTACACACCATCCAGACATTGCAAATAGCTGCGGACGATAATTTGCAACAGGCACTACACAAATCATCCCATTTAGCAAGTCACTTATGTGTTCATTGTCAAACGGTGCGCCATCGACCCAAATCGGGCGCGCTTCTTTGCAAAGAAAACAACTTGTGGAAGAATATCCACTCCACGCAGCTGTACAACATATCAGTTATTGCCCTGCATCCCATTCCACTTTAGTCACGGTGCATTGCAACACGGGACGCCCACCGCATTATGCAATCAACGTTTTGTATTCAGACAATGGAGGATATTTCAATGATGATATAGAGTGCTATGGTCTTGCGCTAGATACAAGACAAAAGAGTTACACGACAAAAAGTATCCTTTTCAATTTGTTCCAGTAAGACTGTCTGCATAAGTTGTTATCAGTGTTAAGTAAATCTAATTAAGAGGAAAATATTGTACTTTGCTATACGACATGGGATCGCTGTAATATTTTAGCACACCTCCTCAATCAGCATTAACGTCATCAGTTTCTTAGCGTGCACAACATAGTTTGCCGAAATTTCGTAGTCGCTTCAGCCGGCGTATATTCGCTGCTGAACAGTGTTGTTAGCTGCTTTTCTGTTTCAGAGATACACCGCCCTGACTTCATGTTGATTCATTTATTTTGAGGCTTTTGAGTTAGGTGAGCGTGAATTTCATCGATACAATGCGAAAACCGAGGTTTTTGAATAAGCAGAGTGTGTGATTACTAATGAACTGCTGTACAATTTCCTACCTAAATATGACAATCCCTAAGACCGAGTTCAACTTTGCTTTACACTTGGTAGTTTACTTCGGTCGTCGCAAGCTTAATGCATAATAGCTGCGGAGGTTTTAATAGTAGCTCATCACAGCGAGATTTACTATTAAGAGTATTAACATGACGATATTTCAAACACTTATATAATCACTTTTACCACATTACCACCGACATGGGTCACAGTATTCGAAGAACTAATGAATAATCCCTGAATTATCACGCCTACCGACGTATGAAATTCTTTCGGTCCTTCGAGATTCCTGCACTTCTAATTTAATTGCATCGACATTAAGCGCAGAGTTCCACGTTATATCCATTCGCTTGGGCTTAATTCGGAAGCCTTACGCGTCGCTTCACACGCTGGCTTTGAACAACGTGGCATGCGAAACCGTAGATGACGTGACCTAATAAAAACTTAAGTAATATAAATCAGGCTTAGAGCCCGAATCGAGCCCAGGTATTCTGCGTGGTGGTCAATTATTCACAGCGCCACCCAAGTACTTCAAAAAAAGCTTTAAATGAAAAGACCAGGGTTGCCGTTGGTGGCTACTTTGCGCCAAATTGGCTACTTTAGGACCCTGTCTGGCTACGAAAATTTGAGGTTGGCGCCATGGCTACTTTTTGGCTACAATGAACTTCTCTATAGGCCCATTTAGTAGCCAATTTTCTTATTATTTGCAGGTAAAAGAACAGGAAAGCATAAAGATCAGCCACTGTTTTCCACCTTTGTAGTCGCGTTACCTAATGCACGCGCATGCATCGGCTCCAGCAACAGGCTCATGTGCACCAAAGCAGCACCCCGCAAAACCAATATCAGCACCAAAATGAAGCTGGTCTCTTAATATGGTAAATCTAGTAATGAATTTAGGTCTGCGGCTTGAAAAAAAAAACGGCGTAAACGTTTAACGTTCCCACAGACTTATTGGCGGGAATGCTCCAAAATTACCCTGTCTCTGGGAAGAACTATCCTGCATAAATATGTACAGACGCACTGAACCTAAACGAATACGACATAGTTGCTGCGCCACCGGGTGCAAAATATGATTCATGGAACTAAATGTCAGAAAAAGCAAGGTTATTCGTGTTCCGAAACACTAACATTCTGCCTATTTACGTCTTGAAAAGCATTGCATTTTATAACCTGCGACTTGCTATGAATATTTATGTTCACATATATATAATGTAATATTAACAGGAAGAATGCGAACTTCTTTCTGACTACAGCCGCACTGCTAGCGTAAGAGCTACGAAATGCCGCCTTTCCGCTCCCCCTCTAGCAGCGCATCGAAATTTTCGCCACTTGACCTTATTTTATAGAATATACCAGCGAAGCGTGCTCCACGACCTAGTTATTTTATCACAGTACTATGGGTCAACCCTCTCATTATCGCTCTGAGGTGATTCTATTTTGTAAAACCGAAGCTTACTATTCTGTTGGAAGTATGTTCGTTGTTCTCTTTTGCCAATTATATTTTGTTCACTTTTTGTTTGTGTTTTATGCGCTCTCCTCAGCAATGAGCTTGGCCTTGCGGTAAATAAATAAACAAATAAATAAATAAATAAATCCTTTTTCGCAACTCCGCTGTGGCTTGAAGAGCAAGATGAAAAGAAGTATTGTCTTATTTCTATGTTTTTGCATGCCCAAATTCATATTTTATAAAAATTGTAGTCATAATACCGTTTTATTCTATTTGGCTACAAATTTGGCGATAAAGTTAAACGACATGGCTACTTTGGCTACTTTTGGCTTGAATTCTGGCTCCTCTTCAAGACTACCCAACGGCAACCCTGGAAAAGACCCCTTACACTCCCCGTGTTTCGCACGCGAGCCGCGTCAACAAACGTAACATTCTGTGGCAGAAGCGTAGAGTCGCACCAAGCGTCCGACCAAGTCAATTGCGTAGCTAACGGGTGGTAGAAAGCTTCCAAAGGGCCGCCTTCAACCACCCGAAAACACTCACGCACAATTCATGATCATCATCAGCAGCAGCATCAGCCACATCAGCAAAACGCCGGTCTTAAAAACGCGACGTGCGGAACAAAAACTCAAGTCACCTCTCAAGCTCTGATGATGATGATGGCTTTGGTGATGACGATGGTGATGGCTTTCATATTCTAGTCGTCTTAGAGTAAACCCATAAGGGACCCTGTGGGTCCTTCACCACAAATCCGGGTGCCCTAATTTTATCCGATGTCTACGACCAAGTGATCATTTCTGTTTAGTAGCTAGGGCCGCTACGAATGCGATTATAGAACATAAGGTATGCACAGGCTAGTATGAGTACATGTGAACAACTTGCAGCTGTTTACAGCTGACAACTGTCCCTATATGTGGGCTACTATTTATGTGTTCTATAACCCAACTTCACGACTGCGCATGTGGAAATACTGACCGCCATGTTTTTGGGGCCTAAACCACAAAGTTGCTTATCGGCTTCTATAAAAGTTCTTTCACCCGCTAATACCACTTGTCTAAAGGGACAACCACGACACGGCGTCAGTGATAATAGCGATATTTCTTATCGAATACCGCATAGTGTATGCGCCTAAATAGAACGTGGATCATATAGTCGGTAATACATTAAAGCGATAGTGCCTCATGTGTAAACGATACCTCTGCGTCGAGGAGAACCACCTGACATAGAGCCATTCCAAGAAAATCAGAGCATTTTTACAAGTGCTAGGCATGCTATAGAGGGTCTCCATCTCGGGCATCGGGTGGACCGGGCCAGGTACAAAGCCCACATCAAACCAAAAATATAGCCGTTGTGCCGGAATTGTTTTCTAGCACTTAGCGATGAGCACACAAGATCACCTTTGAGATTATTTATCCATGCAATCAACCTCCTGTCCTGCATCAGAGATACTAAACCTCTGGAAGAACAAGGAGCCTAATTATTCCAAGCTTGCTATGCTTTCGAAAAAGATATTTGCGATTCCGCTACCAGTGCGAGGAGCGAACGGAACTTCAGTTCGACGGAAATGCGATGCATGAGCGCCGCACATCACTGAAGTCCGAGTCCCTGCACAGCTCGTTATTTTTACACAACTAGTAATCTGTGTACACACACTAACATGTGTCGCTTGTATATGTTTAACTTTAATATGTTGAATAAAATGCCACATGATCAAAAAGTGATATCTTGGCTCCGCAGCAAACTTTCATAGTGTCGGGCCGGATCGGGCCCGGATTTGTGTTTTTGTAGTACATCGGGCCGGGCCGGACGAGCTCGAAACCCTTTAGGGTCGGGCTCAGGCGGGCCTTCGACGGAGTCAGTGGGCCCGGGCCGGGCTCGGGCTTGAAAATTAGGCCCGTGCACAGCTCTATTTCAAGGATCATGATGCATGCGAGAGTGAAAAACTTACCATCTGCACCCGTCAGTAAAAAGAAAGCTGTAGGTATAATTCATAGAAGACTCATAAAGCGAGAAGCGAAGAGGGCGAAAATGTGATCCTGTTCGGGCACGCGATTCCAGCATGGTCGCTCCACCACTTGAGAAAACTACAGGAGGCTAGAAAACTGGAGACGATCACATCTTAACACGAGGCACGGAGACACGGAGTGGGCCTATTCTTTGTAGGTTCGAGCTCCAAACGTGATGATGAGTATTTTTGGAAACTGAATCCACGTTGTGAGCTTCCGCAGAAGTTACCTGTCACACTCACGGTACCCAGGGCAAACGTTTGTGGCTAGTTCGCACCAAACTGGCCACTTGACGACCGCGTCCGCAGACGAAAATTTCAGGTTGTCTCCATGACTAGTCTTTGGCTACTCTAAGCTTTTATTTTCGGGTGTCAAGTGGCCACTGTTGTCGTTATTTGGAAGCAAAAACATTGTTTCGTAGCATTTCTGTAGTGTCCCCCCGAAAAGCGGACATGTCTTCAGTTCGCGAACGTGCTGGTGCAAAGCGAGGCACACAAACGACACACGCACCTTGCTGTAAAGACGGAGTGACGGTCTTGGATGCATGTTACTGAACTAATTAGCAAATTCATTAATTTATTTATTATCTTCCTATCTCTTGAACACCATGCAAGAGAAAAGGTGTCCTATTAGTTCTCGGTTTCTGTTTTATTATACCTAATAAATGGTGTAGGTTACTGGTGAACAACAAAAGCTCCACTCTGTAAACCGATTATGCGATTTACATTCCGAAATTAGAAGATGAACTTGATTTGCAAAGTCAATTTTTGGTTAATTTAGGCTAGAGTTCTGGCTCCTTTTCAAATCAAACCAACGGCAGCACTGAGTGAACCTGAGCTACCCTTAGCTCACGAATTATTCACAAGGGTGGTGTGAACATCATGCAACCTGGTTGCCTATGTGTGTGACCAACCACTCAGGATTGGCGTTCATGCATTCTAGTGCAGAACGAGAACGAATTTTTCGCAACTGTGGGGATCTTCTTTCATTGTTATCCGTACAAATTTGAACTTCGACTTCGTTCAGCAACGAAGTGAATGGCAATCTTTTTAAGAATATTAGTAGACCCTCCAACGCAGACTTCTTCATACGCAGATTTAGTTATACAAAATATACCCTGCCAAACAACATTCGCACTAAGTAGCAATATGCAGCTACAACAGCCGACATTGTCCAATTAACGTCAACAAGTGTGACCGAAAGACGAGCTAGTTGGTACGTATAGATCTTAACAACCTTCGACCACGAACTGAGACAGGGAGAAAGAGGGAGGGAACAACACCAGCGCTACTATCAACTGCAAGCTTTATTAGACAAGACGCCCTGTCTTAGTTCGCGCTCGAAGATCCTTAAGATCAACAAGTTTGTTTACGGAGTACAAAGTACAAAGGTACAACCACTATATTATGTCTACCAGCAGTTGCTGTTTGTCCGCTTGTGATAATCGTGTTTTTTGGACAATCATTTCTCCTTGATGCTGCTTTACGTTTTTGTAATGGGACACCTATGCATAGGCATGATGCACATCGGTATTGCTGCTTCACGACAGAGCTTGCCGCACGAGCATGAAACCTAAAATTTCCTAAAATAGAAACCTAAAATAGAAGTAGTAAGGGGAGGAATGTACGAAGCTAAACATCAGACGATTACTAAATACTGCAGAGACATCTATTTACAGCAGGTTCGAATGTGTGGCACAGTATTTTTAAAAGTCCGAATAGTCTCCTGAAAATTTGATGCCGACAAAGAGTTGTAATAGTCGCGGAATGCGATTCAGCGTGGATGTTCTAGATACTCAGGAACGTTAGCACGCCGACAAAGTTTCGTGGAAAAACGCAACCATGCAGTTCCCCATCATCAATAGCACTGGATGATTATTCATTAGTTCAGCAGCTCCCAAGTGAATTTTGGCGCAGAGTTTCTTGCAATGCCCTAGGAATAAATAACAGGGTTAATTAAGACATATCTACCTAAAGATTTCAGCACGAGGGTTGAATGGGCACACTGTTAGAAAAGGCAAGAAGCTTGGAGCCAATCTAGTAATATTTTACGCGAAAGGCAAGCACGCGGTTCTACAGAGCGTTTTCACATGCGGTGCATTTCTGGGGGGATTTATTGAATTTTTTTTCCAAAGATGTGTCTCGCCAGGATATGATCCGGTTCATGGCGATAATGCTGCAGCCAAAACACGTACCACTTTATAATGAAGATAGTCTAACAGTAATCATATCGTCTCCCACGAACCAAAAGGTGCCACTTCTATACCACTGTACAACGATAGTATGATATTTCTAGCATGCAATGGTCCCTGTGGTAAGCGACCAGTTCTGGCAATCTTTCCTCGTGACAGGTACCATTTTCATTCGCTGTCCTAGAGTAGCAATGTCTTCCAGTTTTTAACTCGCACAGGAAGATATCCCTTATTGATGTAAACTAGAATTTAAAGAACTTTCAAATGTTATTACAATAAAAAGTGTCCTAACAATCTCGTAATTTTGATTCATCCATGACCCGCTTGTTCATCCTTCTGTTACAAAACAAACAAAGCAAAAGACAAAGGCTCAGGCTGCATCAATGTGAGCCTACATATGGTGTTCGTCTTAATCAATTGAGTTCATCGAGATTAGCTGAAGACACAGAGACAGCTTGTGTCTGTTAGGCTCTCTGAACTGGTGCTACCGTAGTGTAAAAGCAAATGCAACGCAGCCGGAACTCTAAAGCCACTATCATTTGAATTGGGAAGAAGAGCTTGGTATCACTGACTTCATTACTAGCATAGCCGATTACGGTTATTTCACTGATATTGCGCCCGTTGTTTCGACAGATAACCTAATTTTCTTTTCTTTCTGCCTATTGTCTTTTGCTGTATAAAAGTCAGTGCCTGCGACGTGAGAAGGCACAGCTAGTTCTTCCCTGCCATCATGAGAGCCTGCGTACTTCTGGCGCTCGTCAGCACTGCCTACGGTGAGTTACGAGAGCAATCCACTCTGGGTGTCGTCATAACGCCATTTCTACTTTGCTCGACTCCGATTGTGTTATTTCGGTTTGTAGTGCCGCATGACACTTTTATTAAACATCGTTGTGAAGGCTAAGAAAATTACTGAGAATTTTATTGCCAACGGCATGCTTTAGCGTAACACAGATCGTTCAGTCGTTGCACTGCAAGAAACATATGGCTGCATAAGATAGTAGATAGTATTTCTATTTTAACCTAGCCATACGGTTGCTCAATTCTCTGGATATTGTAATATCATTCGAGTTGCTCCTACCGAACCAATAAAAAAAATTCCATTGAAGTACCGTTTTTTAATATTAGGCCATATTTTGCGCCGTTTTTGAAATGGCCACTTTTCATGTTCACCAGACCAATGATTCACATAACCTGAGAGATTTGAGCACCACTTCTTTTAGTAATAACGGCACCAATTTTTGCGCGACGTGTTCACCCCGTGGTGAAAGTTTTCCAATAAAGTATCCGCAATAAGGCAGAGCTTTAGGCGTAGGGGATAAATGAATATGAATGACAAACTTTATTTATCGGTCTTTAAAGGCAAGCGGGGCAAGTGGACCGACGAAAATCCAATATTTTATTGCTGCGTCAGAACTCTTTTTTTTTTTGCGGCACACATGTTAACCTGACCAAAAAACATCAATAAGGTGAGAAAAGAAGTCAGATATTTTTAAGTAGAATCGTTCATATTTGGAATAAACAGGCAGTCTCCTAAAGTGAAAATGTTACAAGTACACACTGCAGGAAGTTCTCCAATCCTTCCATTTGACACTACCGCCAGCACCCCATCATTAAAAAGTAAAATTAACTTAGTTTATCATATTGCTCTCTTACTTTATGTCTGCGGTCATGTAAATATGTCTGTCGTAAGAGTAATAAGTAATTATGACGGCAGCGATCATATAACGCACTGTGTTCATTACCATGATTTTCTAGCACATTTCTTCAAACAACCTGCATGTGTATGAAGTGGCGTGAAATTTTTCATGGTCATTTGATATTTCTCTGCGAGTCAGATGTTTTAAACTGTAATCATTGTTTTAAATTGAATGTACGATTTCACCTGATATGCTCGTTTCTCGGCTTGACATGTAATTATGTAGTCGCTGAAAGCCACACTAGCTGGGGATCGCAAGTTCATATATTTTAATTTGAAAATTAATCTCCATAAAATCAGGCTTACCCATGGTAAATCTGTACTCCAATTAAGCGCATTCAGGTTTAAAAAAAATCACCGCCCAAGCACTCCGTACAAATGGTTAACCAGCGAAGCTGAAATGTGCGGCCCCAGTGTTTAGCAGTGGGTTCAACCCGACACTGCACTGAAGCCTTCCACAATTATCGTTGCCAGGTTGTGGTCGAACCACAGGCGGTCACAGACGTCGCAGCCGAAGCCAAATTGCCGCTGGAGAAACTCTCGCCCAAAGCGGGCGTTCGCCCCGGTGAACGCGCTCCCGGAATCACGTCGACGCTGTTCTGCTCGCAACGCTGTTTCTTCGGCGCGCCAGAGGGCGCGCCGTGGCTGCAAGCGTTAGCAAGCGTTTGACCTTGCAAGCGTCGTTCCCAAGCTCGCGCGCCAGTGGCGCGCGAGCTTGGATACGACGCTCAGAACGACGTAACTGATAGCACAGCCAATGGAGACCGCTCGTGACACAGATGTCGAGCGGTTTTTCGTTTCTCCTAGCCACATACAGCATTCGCTGTAAAAGCAATGAAACATTCCACGCCTTCAAGTCAACTATCGATCACAGTAAAGTACGTTACCTGAGTATGGACTAATAAGCAACATATTTATTATGTACGCTTGCCAACTGTTGCATCTTTGACGGCCCCTGTGAGGAGCTTGGTTTAAAGGAGCACTGACACAAAAATTTTGCACCTTGTTTTTTTTTTTTGTTGCAATAGGTAGCTTACGACCCACTTATCACGGCTGGAAACCTCGAGTGCGCGTGTGCGCGACGGTTAGTTATTGACAGACGTTTTTCAGAGCGCCCAGTCGCAGTTTCGGTTTCAAAGAGCACCGAGCTAGTCAGGAGCAGTTCCGGTAGCAAGATAAACGCAGCTGGCCACGTGACCACGCATAACTGTGACGTAGGCGGCGCGCGCGAGAGCGGGCGCCGCCTACGTCAGGCACGGAGGAAGAAATCGCAGGTAGCGCAAGGGCACAACCAACAACCAGCCAACACAAAATCGTGACGTAGTTTGTTTACATTGCTACCGCGTTGATGTCGGCGTCGCGAGGGGCTCGCATCTCGCTCAGTCGTGCGGCATGCACTTTGAAATTGATTTTAAATATGTTCTAGGCTATATTTGCCCTTGATATTTCGTAGGCGTTGTCTATGTCTCCACATACATCTATTTCACTCATTATCTCACCATCGAAATTTTGTGTCAGTGCTCCTTTAAATGTTGCCATCCGTCACCCACAATATACAGCCGGAAGCAAAATAATACAGGCCAGAGCAATGCAAAATGCGCGGGCAAAGATATTTTAACGATATCAGACGACTCGACGCTAGACGGCGCAGGCGTTAATTACCACCTGGGCTCGCGTAGTCGCTAATGTTTTGCGTTAGACTGCACCTCTGAAAATCAATGTTGCGCTCGCCCGACAAATTTGTTTCATTTGCATGTATTTATTTTCGAGAACATAAACGTTCATTAAATAAGAGATACCGAAGTGGGTGATAGCGTTATAAAATCTTGCGGCTAAGCAAAGAAGTTCCAACTTATCTTTCTTTTCAGCGGCAACGACTTTGACTCCCCTGTGCGAACTGAAGCAGGAGAAAGGGAGTTGCGGGCTTAGCCAGCTGAAATGGTGGTTCAACAAGGACAGTGGCAAATGCGAGCAGTTTAACTACGGCGGCTGTGGCGGCAATGACAACAGATTTGACGAGAAGTTGGATTGCGAGGAGGCATGCATCGATCCACAAGGTGTGTCCCCATATCCAATGAAAAGTTCTTTCTACAGCGGAGTGAGTCGGGACACTCATAAAGAAGTTGGTCTATCGTTTTTTTCCCGGTCGGAGCTGTCGCACGTAGAGTTGTTAGCCACTCCAATCCGACAGGAGTAGACGTTAGCGAAGGCCACGCTAAGCTGCAGGCGACACAATAGCGTCTTCTGAGAGTGAAGTCATCCTGACGGAAGACGGATCTGGAGAGCAGGATGCAGATTATAATACGTTAGACAGACTTGAAGATCACCCTTTCACCGAAAAAGAGTCTTAGGATAATGGCCGAGACCATTCTCAGAACAGAAGTGGTTGTAAGCTTTGTAGCTCTTACGAAAGACGATTAAGCGAATAGACGTACTTAAAAGAGAGTGGCAATTTACTTTATACTTGTTGGATTTTGTTTCCTATTCTGTGCGGTCTTCTTTCCATTCTCTATCCTTCTATCTTTCCTGAGCGTAGGGTTGCCAGGATGTTTAAAATCTGGTTAACCTCCCGGTCTTACCGCCTTTTTCTTAAGTCCTTCCATATATTTAAGACAAAGAAAATACGCTGGGATAGTTGTAGCAATATAGCTGCTACGAATAACAAATAACGTTGATTACAAAGGTAGACCAACTTGTCACGGAAGGTACGGCAGTCGCGTAATCACAAGCTCAAGGACAGAGTGTAGAACTAGTTATCGAAGCACGAAAATATTCTTGAGACCAGTTGAAAAGAAATAACTGTATGCGGAAATGACACCGTTTGTTTTCATGGGAATTTTAACATGGACGTATCGCCTGTGGCACCAAAGCAGAAGTGAACCTCATTACGTTCAGGAGCCAGTAATGCTTGCTTGAAGTCGAGTCTTTAGAGTGCTCGTTCAGTAGGACACTCAATTTAGTGTTTTGTTACCAAAAAGATTCTGTCCGAACCTAGCATAGAAGGATAGGTACTTGTGAGTGGTCATCTTTCGTGTCGAAATGTGAAATATTTCCTATCACGATAATCGTCACAGCAATAACTGACTGGCACATACTCGCCACTGTTACCATTACTGCGGTCCTACATTGATGCTCGCTGCTGTAGGTACATACTTTTTTTTACGTTTGTTTACGCAGCTCGGATGCACAGATACTGTCTCCGGCCTCCTCAGCGTGGTCCGTGCGTGGGCAGTTTCGAGCGATTCTACTTTGACAACAGCACGCAGTCTTGTCACCCCTTTGTCTACGGAGGCTGCCGAAGCAACGGCAACAACTTCGAATCATACATGTCTTGCATGAAATTTTGCAAACCTTAACTCTTAGAGTCAGTACTGTAGATTTTGTAGCCGTGATACAGAAGTCGTTCAGGGACCGGCCTGGTTTCCTGCAATAAAATATTGTTCCTGAAATGTTCTCTCTGGTGTGTACTGTATGCAAAACACACAGCTCTACATGTAGTGTCGCAAACAAAATTGCAGCCTTTCTACTCTGTAAAGGCTTGTGACTAGCCGAACTGACGCGCACACACCCGTGTGTATACTTTCGCCACTGTTTTTTGTATGTACGGTGTTCTGTGGTCGTTCCGACATTGAGCGGCCGACAAGTACTTGCTCCGAACTATTCTGCCAACTCAGCGCTGAAACTCAATGGAGCGAGGCAAAACACGTACAGAGGGTTCTTTTTTTCCGCTTGAATGCTTGATATCTTCCACCCTTGCCTCAAGGGCGCCAGAGCAGTGGCGTAGCCAGGGGGGTGGCACACCGGGCACGTGCCCCCCCCCCCGAAATTTTTTTTTCGCCATGGCATACATAGGCAAAAATGACCATTTCAAGGAGGTGCACCCCCCGAAATCAAGGTGGTGCCCCCCCCGAAAAAAATTTCTGGCTACGCCCCTGCGCCAGAGGTATTACTACAATTGAAGAAGTACTAAACAGAATTTGAAATATTTTCAGATTCTTGCTACTTAAAAAAGTACCGGTTCCGTGAACCCTTAAAGGAGTGTCTTAGTGCTTCTCAATGCAGTGAATACCGTAAGATCGTTACCTGCAAAAAGAAAACAAAAAAACAAAAAAAAAACGCTTTCAGTTGCGGTATCAAGGGGGGTGGTTTGAGAGTGACGTGTAAACACAAGTCTGACGCCACAGGAAGACGACAACTCGCGACAACCTAGCAGCAGCTCTGTCATAACCTTTCATTCGCACGCAGTTCACGTAAACAGCGGTGAGTGAATTCTGGTCCAGTCACTGCAACAGCGATTTCTGCGATTTAAGGTGGATATTGGACACAGACTTTTCGAACAAAGGGAATTGTGCTCATTGGTCGTGATAATGTCCCCTGCGAAGGGGCTGGCTTGCAGATGTTGGCCGACAAAAGCTTTAAAATCAAGTTAACCTATTTTAGACGAGTTTAAGGCTCCAGTATGGAGAAAGCTCTACAGTGCATCCCATGGAAATGATAATTTCCCTTGTGTGGTGCCTCAAAGTCATGTCACTACAGCTTTAATGCTTCAAATACACTTCTTGCGAATGTTGCGAAGAGGAATCATTGTTTTAAACAGTTGCAAGTCCTAATCCAGATCAAAATTATGTACAGCACTGACGGATTCAAACATTACATCACATTTTTTTGTGTGTGTAACGACTGGTATGCGCAATTGCTCGAGATAA
>JALIZH010025329.1:0-94408 GCA_030522465.1 Rhipicephalus appendiculatus
GTTAGGTCGGGAAGGAACCGCGTTAACATACGTAATATAGCGTGGTAGAAGAGTGAAATAACCAGGCATTACACAGTGGGAATTGAGTATCCAGGCGTCGCACAACACGAATTGAGTAACCAGTGGGTCGTTGAGTGCTTCCAACCCATTACAAAGGGCTCAGCCATAATTCTCCATCGTGGTCAGGCACCGCATCAACAAAGTGCGCAAGTGCGCAAATGCGTAGCAAGTACGTGTATCGCTTATTCACAGAATGACGAGTAATGGCGTAGTGGGTGCTTTCTAACTTAACAAAAACTAAGATTTGTGGCGTAGTCGGTACCTTGCAAGCGTACTTGCATTAGTAGGCTGCAAATATGTGGCATTTATTCTGCCTGTAAGCTTACTGTGTGTAGTGGAAATTAAATAAGATTTTTGCCGCTTTTGCCGTATGGTGGACACAGAGAAAAATCAATGCTTTTTTTCCTTGCTTATTCAAGACAGAATAATGTTTATTTTTATAGCAACATCTACTGGACAGGAGGCGATTGCTGATCCCTTCAAACAGCAACAAAGTGCAACTGATGGTTTATTAATAATTTACAATATTTACACCATTACACAAGAAAATTGCGGTGAAATTTTATTACACTTATACAATGTAACAATAATTACGGCTTCCATTCCCAGGATTTGGAGACATTCGCGCGTGGCGCCATCTCTCGGCTGGCAGCAACCGCATCCTTCCATAACTGAATTGGAAATAGGCGAAAAAAATCATATCTTTTTGAAATAACCTAGTTATCAAAAACGACTCCGGGATCTATACAGCAGAAACCTACTGAAACACTGTGGCGAAATTTCAGTATCGCACTACAAAAACCGTGGCTTCCCTAGACAATTGAACCCCCCCCCCCCCCCCATTGAAAATACATGGGACCCATTGTTAAATATTAAGCACTCTGGAAAGCCACGCGGTTTGTAGTGCGACACTGTAATTTTGACAGAATGTTTAATTAAGTCTCTGCTTTGTAGAACGGGGAGTCGTTTTTGATAACTAGGTTTTTTCATGAGATATGATTTTTTTTGCCTACTTTCCATTCAGTTACGGCAGGCCGCCGCTGTCACCGACAAGAGAGGGCGCTACGTGCAAATGTCCGCAAATCCTGGTCATGTCTGTCTGCGAAACAGACACCTAATGGCCAACCACGTACCTCAGTTATATGCTACTGCTGCAGAATGAGATGTCACAAACACTCCTTTCTATGTTTTATGTGTGATAAAGGGAGGGCCAATCATTTCTCAGACGTCAGTCCAGCAATCGCCAATCAGGACGAAACAAGTGGGCCGGAGTTCAAGGAATCCTTGGCAGCCGAAGTTCGAGGGGCCCGCGCGTTGAAGACAGGCCGTTGGGTTGCGGACCCGAACCTCCAGGACTTCAACCGGCCGGAGCCTCCTGCCGTCGCACTCCTGTGCAACGAGACCACACCGATGGTTCGCGAACTCCAGCCCTGGGCCTGCGGACTTCGTTACTGGCAGACAAGCACCAGCAGTTGGGCTGCGGGCCCGAGCTGTGCGTCGAGCCGCCTGGCCAATCTGTCCCTGGCATCTCAACGTCTCGCTCACCAGCCGCCGTTTCATCGTCGTCACCAGCCAGCCCACGTCAATTCCACCAGTCAAGCCTCCGCGTCTTGGTGAGACTGAACTCACAATATTCCCCGCTCCGCCGCGTAAGAACTATGTTGTGCCGTTTAAGGTTTTGTGTGCCGTTCATAGTGTTTTACCTTGTGAGGATAACCTTTTATTAAGTGTTTAGTATTATGTAGAGTTTCACTTTAATTGTTAATTAAATGTATTGTGTGTTCTTTGTTAAACTAATGGCTTCGCCCTTCATAATGCTCTCAGAGGATCAGCCCTAGAGAGCTAATACGAACCAAAAGAAAGAACCTGCATCACAAAGGCATGGGCACGTCCCTAACATTCTTCAAGCGTCTGGCGTTGGCCGGACCCACGCTTCTCGTCACCTGGTGTTGGCCAGGCAGGACCGGCGTCTCCTGTATCAACCACAGTCTTCGGCTGGCGAACGCCGAAAGGGCATCCGGCCGTTCACGCTGACTCGCCGGGTGTGTCAATCTCCACCTTCGTCTCCACCTTTGCCGGTGAGGAGCACGCCTGCGCGTGCTCCTCGCCAATGGTGTCTGAGCCATTGTTCACGAATGGTGACATTGATTTTTGTATGAGTTGCGCGTAAGCCCCATGTCGCTAAGTAGCTGCGAGTCTTTGATGTAGCTTGGGTTGTGTATGCTGAGGGTTTTTTGTTGTATTTGCTATCGGTTCATCTTGAAATATATTTAGATTTGTGCGCGTGTCTCTAGAAACGGTCTCGTCTGTTCTTGATGATGTTTCCGTCATCTCTTTGGATACCTCGAGCCTACACGTGAGCATTAATTAAACAGCCTCATGACATGTTACCGGCCCATTACACGTGTAGATACTGCCTTGCACAAACAGCGCGAGAAGGCCTGGGAGAATTCCAGATTATTTTAGGATCATCTGTCAGGCTTGAGCGCGCAAGCGCGAACAGCCGAGTCCATTCTCGAACAAACGTCGCCACCAGCGATAACGCTCGAATGTTCGATTCCGCATGTGTAAATGCCGACTCACCTTGCTGCAGATCAGATTATCAACGGCCGACGCTCTGTTCCCCGCTATCAGTGCACAGGGTGAATTGCTTGCTGTTGTTTGAGTTTCCATTTCCCGGCCGCAAGTTTGGCCAAATAAAGAGTTTCATCTTGGAGATGGCCCGACTCCATGACAATGTTCGTCTAAACTAGCACACTTTTCGCCTTCTCATAGCCTGTTGTGTTTTGGTAGCTGCGAAACAAACACGTAGTGCCGAACCACGTACCTTAGTTGTCGTATGCTACTGATGCAGATTGATATTCTGCAGATTGAGAAGTCGTTTGAAACCAGGAACACGTACTAAACATTATACGAAACAAAGGTGCGCTCATAAATATCGCCTGTAGAATCATAGCGACAATGACTGTGGTGGGACCCACAGCCATTGAAAACGAAGCGATTGATTCCAATAGCAACCACGTTATCATGTGTCGTAGAGGTCTTTAGCGTCTCTGCAAGGGCACGTCAACGTCCTACAACAACAACTGTTGTGTCCCTATTTTCTGCAACCATATCTACACTAGGTCCATGCTGTGTTTTCATTATCCCTCCCATACTTGCACTCACAAGTTCATTTTACCTAATCCTCATGGCAGTTATATTTATGACATAAGTATCACGCGCTATCTCAACGCCGACAATTAGCATTGTGATTACCAGTCACAATGGAATACAGAAGAGCTCCAGTGAACTAGAGAGCCATAGAAGCCCGAAACAATGACACATGCGAACGCTAAAGAATGACACTTATGCCTGCACACATGCTGCGTGGCTTTCTCGTCGGCACTCAACCGGTATGACGCAGATAAAACAACAAACTTGCCAAAGTTGTGTAATACGCCGCTGTGAGCAGTTCAGTGTAGATCTACAATATTTATGCAGCAATGTATGAGCGGCACTACACGACACGTCAAAAAGTACACGCACAGATGAACCTTTATGAGCTTCGTAAATTGCCATGCCACGATAACACTGTCCTGGTACAGGGGTTCGTATGAGATCACCCACAGCCGTTGAAGCTAGAATTCTCCTGTCGATATTTATAAGCTCTACTTTGCTTAGTGTATTGTTTAAGTCGGTGATATATCCTATTCTTGATATATCTATCCATACGTCTCAAGATAGCATCGGCGATGTACACAAAGAACAATTACTGGATGTTCGAGAGCCTAAGATTAACGCTGAATAAATAAGTGCAGCAGTAATTTAGATGTCATCGCTACCGTAATATATCTATACAGTAAGAGGCGCCAAAGAAGTTGGAAGATGCCTGCTAGTGTCATGACCCTTTGCTAGAGTCGTTGCAGAATTGCTTACCTGATAACAAATATAAACGGGCGGAAGGGTGAGTACCACCGAAAACAGTCGCCTAACAACTGACGATTCAAAGCGCTCTTTTATAGGTGCCGAAACTGAGCGCATCTGGCAGAAAAAAAAAAGAAATATATACTTTCATAGATCAGCTGCCAGCTTAGTCATCGCCAGCATGTGCAGCTCTAAACTTGAAACTTCTATTTTTATGTCGTTTCTGTGAATTAAGACTACAGTTTACAATATGGTGTGTTCTTTAGCAATAACTCTATGATATTTAAAGCATTGCCATAACGGGCCCATTTAAACAATTTCACCGCAATTTTTTTCATTTATTTATTCAGTCATGGAGGCTTTGATGCAAGCCATATAGAAGGATATTTATTTATTTGTTTTATTTATTTAACTGAGTATCCTAAGGGCCCAATAGGGCATTAACTGTCGATTCATTCAAAACTTTGATATATATCTTTAAAAAAGGCTTTCTGCGGACCTGGCAAGGATATTCATGTTGTTGTCTCCTCCCGAGAAAGAACGCAGTTCATCAAATAGATTACTAAATACCAGGATGTAGGAACCAATTATGAAAGCTATACAAAAGAAAACGTTAGCATTTCACTTCTCTATAGAACCACTGGAAATGTGCCTCCATAGATAAACTCTTATGGCACAAAGATGGCACTACCTAGCTAAATGCCAAGGCTGCGATCATCACGATGGTGACCGCTCTTTTCCCAGTGCCACCTGGACATAGCCATGTCTATCGCAACGTTAACGATTGGATGCATACCACCCTCTTTACGGCAGAAAACGTCCCCTCTTCAGATACCAACTTCAATCAGCACTCAGTGGGGGAGCTAGATGTTGCTTCAAGCTGTAACCAACCTCTAGGATGCAAAAGCTGCTGCCCAGCATTATGCCTGCATGAAATATCCTAAAACAGGAAGAATCCCAAAGCAAGGTGCCGCCACGGGCACAAAAACGCTTGCACCGTGCGACACAGTAGCTGACATGCTGGCTCCCTGTGATCCAGCTGGCGGACGGCACACTCTAAGAAAACAAACAAGTGTGACTCTTGTTGGTGAACCTGTCTTCCTACGTATACGACTCCTTTTTAAGATATACGGGAACAATCTTGGTGGCTTAGAGTCGGTGCTCTGTAGGGGTGTACCTTGGCTCTCTTAGGAAGAGGGGAAAGGACTCTTTTTTGAAAGATCCCATTACCACTGGTGGGGAAGTCAGATGACTGTTGCCGGTAGCTCTCCTAAGTTGGTCAAATGGCACGCACTGAAGTGTCGAACGACCCGACAACTATTTTTAGTCAGTTGAAGCATGTTCTCGTGTCGAGCAAATACGCTTTAAATAAGTTAAACCAGTATTTTATTAAAGCTCATCGAAATGTCTCGCACTACTTATCCGGCAGAGTAAAATAGGAAGCGCGAGAACATAGTGTTCAATCCTAAATTAAGAAGCTCAAGTAGACCTCGTTTACAAGCTTGTGCGAATTGGCCAGGTCGTCGCAGCAAGAGCACGATGTTTCATCCTTGCTTACTCTTTATGCAGTTCCTTGCCCGGTTTCGCTGATCACAACCTCTGGGACGTACAGGCGTTGAAACTGGTTCACATGGTTACGCAAGTCATTTCTTTATGATCACGTTATGTTATCGAGTATTTCTGACGCGACTGCCCTGTCACTCCATCATGAGACGGCGCCGGTGCATCAACCGCCAAAGTATCGAAAGTCAGTCACAAACGCCACACAGGCGTCTGTGGTGTGCTGACTTCCTTCTTGTGTCCGTGTTTACATGCCCTGTCTATTTTAGAATTAATACGCACCAACTAGCTCAGCTCCCTGCTATTCTTGATCAGCAATTTATCGACAACTACACTACCGTGACGTCTGCCACCAGAGGTATAAATAGAGGGCCGAGAATCACCCTCTCAGTGAACCAGGTCGTAGCAACTACAGCACCATTCTTTATCTTTATTTGCTTTTTATGCATGTATGTTACTATTTTATACTGAATAGATTCAATCCGATGATCGCTTTCTGCTGCTGTTTCCTTGCCCACGTAACCTTGTGTGTTTCTGCTTACAGGCGTTATATTACTGAAGTCGTCTCGCCTTGAGCTGTGACGTGCGACTAAATGCGGGGCCTATAAATAAGTTGAACACCACCTAAGACAATCATTCTGCTAACCTAAAATGCAGCAGCTTTCAATGCTCTCGACTAAGATGCTCCGTCTGTCTCTGAAATGTCAGAGACAGACGGAGACCATGAGTTGATTTGACATAAAGTCAAATCAACTCATGGTCGCCGCCCTTTTGATTTTTCAACTGTGTGATGACACAACCTTGAGAGGGTGTTCTTCAGGCCAGCAGACCATATTTTCCACATGATGAGTGTTCCGTGGGAGGAACTGAAGGGACGTAGACCTTTTTCTGAGCGTTGCGCATACTGCTTCCAGCCGCGGTCGTTGAGAAAATTTAGGCTGGTTTCAAGGAACTTTAGCTCGCCATTCTTCGGAATCTTGCTTGTCAGTGTAGAGTTGTCCAACACCAGTGTTTCAAAGAATGGCGAGCTAAGGTTTTGTAGGAGCATCACTGTCCGAAAGGAAGAAAGCTCGTGGCGAACGGATCGCAGCCTGAAGAAAAGCGAAACAGGTGCGTGGCTCAACACACAAGCAGCCTGTGCGATGCTTTTTCCGGCTTTTATTCTGCCAACGAAGATCATGGGGATCACGACGTAGAAAGGGTGTGGTCGTTGAGAAAGTTTAGGCTCGTGTCAAGAAAATGCTGCAACATTTTCTTGACAGCAGCCTAACATTTCTCAACTACCATTGTTAGCACTATGCTCCATGCTTAAAAAAAGGTCTACTTTCCGGCAGTTCCAGCCCCTGAAAACTCGTCAAGCGAAAAAATAAGATCCGCTGCCCTGAAGAATGACCTGTCAAGGTTGTGTCATTATATGGTTGAGTTGAGTTTCAAGACTGAAATAAAAAAGATTTACTGACGCTGGCTTCCACACCAAGTTCCTAAGAGAACTTGCAGAGGTACTGTTGAACTCCATACCAAAAGGCAACGCCAGCCAGACGGTATCCATATGACTGGACCTAGATAAGCTGCATCCCCTTGTATCACACGGGATCAAGAAGGTTGCAATACGCACAAGATTTCCCGTCGCTTTTGGGTACCTAACAAGTTCGGCTGAATCTCCAGACTCGGGAATAGGGAAGGGCCCGCAAAGGCCGTCTGCAGCTCGAAACACACGCATAAGTTTACGAAGTGTATTGCGGGTGTTGTGTATGAGGTTTCATTGTCCTGTAGAGAAACCTACTTTGGCAAGAACGGTCGATGCTTCCGCATGCAACTCCAGAGAACTCGAGAGCAAACTTTGCCAGAAACAGGGAAGCAATATGGCTCTTCATTGTGCAGCCTGCTGGTGCTCACCAGACTTTCACCCATGTAGGGTCCTTGGGCAGACATCATCAAAAAAATCACTCCATATCCACGAAGTGAATGATCATGAGTGGGGAAACTTCATCGTTTTCATCCATGGCAGAAAGAGAATGTGTGGTCTGGAACGCGCTTATACTTCATGGTCATCATCGTCGTCATCGTTATCACGTGTAGTAGGTACATTCCCCTATACTGGAACGCGCTTATACTTCATCGTTATCACGTGTAGTGGGTACATTCCACTATACTGCGTCA
Organism: Rhipicephalus appendiculatus; assembly: GCA_030522465.1. Lineage (NCBI taxonomy): Eukaryota > Metazoa > Arthropoda > Arachnida > Ixodida > Ixodidae > Rhipicephalus > Rhipicephalus appendiculatus. The sequence goes on from JALIZH010025329.1 coordinate 7,687, forward strand.
TCGTCATCTTTATCACGTGGAGTGGGTACATTCCACTATACGTGGCTACCTACCTACTACTACTACTAGTACTATTACAGAGGAACGCGCTTATACTTCATGGTCATCAGCGCCATCGTCATCGTTATCACGTGTAGTGGGTACAGTCCACTATACTGGAACCCGCTTATACTTCATTGGTATCACGTGTAGTGGGTACATTCCACTAAACTGCGTCATCGTCATCTTTATCACGTGGAGTGGGTACATTCCTACCTACTACAACTACAACAACTACAGAAGAAGGACAGACCCACACCCCTAAGGAGCTTCGCCCCTAAAAAGCGTGCATCACAGAGGAAGCATGCACTATACAGAAAAAAGGTTCATCATGTGTCAGTAAGGCTTCAATATATTTAAGTAAATAGGATATCAAGGGCCTAGAAGGTGCTTCTTAGGCGTGTCTTGAGATTAGAAAGGTTTTAATCACGGCTTCCACGATGATTTCATCATATTTGTTTAGATGTGACTCTGTAGTCTCGTGCACGCAAGGCAGGCAGGGTTTTTTTATTTGTTTCTACATATTGCCTTGGTAACATGAATGAAAATGTTGTTAGCCGGCGCTCATGTTGTCTTCCCCTTTTTGTCTGCGTCATATGCACTGTCATTCATTTGAGACAACGCAACACCAACCAGCCAAACATTGTTTCCCTATGCAGTGCAGTTGTCCATAGGGACACACAACGAAAAATAATCAAACTGCTTTTATTACAATACGGTCATTGCTAGTGAAGTGACCCAGCCCGAAATTCGGCCACTGGTGATTTCATTGCAAAAATTGAGCTAGAAGGTACTTGTGTGAGAGCGATGTTAGTAAAGTATTTTCGTTGAAAAAAATTATGTGGTCACGTGACCACCCTTTGAATGTTCTGGCGAGGAAAAAAAGTTAGGTGGGAATGACTTATTCGTATTGAACCTTGAAACTGGGTACAACAGCACAATATGTTTTAAACCATTCCATTGTCATTATTCTTTCATGTGACGTCATACGTAAAAGTCGATATTAATTTTTCAGCTTAAATAGAGTTAGTAAAGGAGCAAGAAAACATGCAAATTCAGACAATTTTTGTAAAAACGGCAGCAATGTTAAGCCACAAATGTTGTTTTTCTTTTTGACCACTCTCCATAGTATCCGCTAAAAATGTTTTCAGCATATGTAAACAAGCGTTTAATGAGAAAAAGGCTTGCAAATTTCACGAAAAAGGCGGAGCTGATCTCTATCTCATAGGAATCAGTATAACACGAAAGTGTACCAGTCCTCACAGAGGTAGCTCAGCGTTTATTGTGCATTGTTTCACCACAAGGGCGAAGGAATGAATGCGATAGCAATAAATTGCAATTTCATATGAAGAGCGGTTAGCACCTCTAAACTTGCAGTGTATTCTTCAAGTAGAAAGGACGCACGCAAAGAACATTCGCAGGATGAGCACGAAGTAGCAACTGTCAGAGCTTGACAGTTAAAGCCTGCTGCTTAAACACAAAGAAGGACACAAGAAATGAACTCGGAAGTATACACAGGACGAGCGCGAACAATAATATCTGGGGTTTAACGTCCCAAAAACACGATATTCTGAGAGACGTCGTAGTGGAGGGCTCTGAAAATTTCCACCACCTGGGTTCCTCAACGTGCACCGAAACCTAATTACACGGGCGAGCGCGGACTAACATCCACAGTTATTTGCTTTTTTTATTTATTTATAGATAGTGGGATCTTGTCCCAGTCGAAAAATCCGTCAGAGCACTGCTAACTGACAGCCAGGAATCCTTGCATGTCGATCAGGAATCTTTGATTGAGTCACAATTAGAGGACCGTCGCAGTTAGGATCAATTAGGATCGCTGCCCGGGCTCGTGTAGCATCGTCAAGGATGGTGACGGTAGCCTCTCGTCACGGGCAGCGTGGCTACCCGGGGTAATGCAGCCCCGTCAGGTTGGCTGGCTGTAGCCTTTGTCACGGTCAGGATCACTGCCCGTGGTCATGAGCTCGGTCAAGGATGGTTGATTGTGGCCTCGGCTAGCTTAACTGTCTGCACGTACGGCAGATCAAATTGCCCAGGAGCTCAATCAGGAGGTACAGCTAGCTGTCGACTGATGACGGTCAAGCAATAAGCTCAAGCAGCACCGTGACGCTCCACCAAAATTTATCCGATGCGTTTTAAAAACCAACTATAGTGTAAATCACAATCACATCTTTGTCATACGTTGGCAGTGGCGAGACGCACGATATGGCGTGTCCATCCGTAGCGCGCATGCAGGCTTCATGCCGATCGAAGACGATGATCGAGAAACTGCGATCATGTGGTTTTGTAGCTCAAACTGCCTCGACTGCATCCGCCGCAGAGCCAAAATGACAACCTAAAACAATGACTGCACAAATTTCACCCCGCGCCCGCATTTATTGCATTCAGAAGTTCAGAACTAATATATATTCTTTCTTCTGAAGTTGGCACCGATTATAACGTTACCTCATCTATGCGGCGCCGCTGATGAACAGGTCATGCATATTGTCTCGCTGACGAAGTGCGGCCTTCACGGTCAGCCAAATTTTCTAGAACCGTCATATCGACCAATGCGTCTTTCAAAGTAACCAGAGAGTTGAGGGTGTCAACGTGCGCACGTGCACTTTCGTCGCCATAATAAGCGTGAGCCGGATTCCCCTTCAGCCTCGGCCCACGCGCTTGATTCCCCGGGAACCTCCTCGCCCTCCATCGCCTGACGATCCAGAACCTAATGCGGTCACTTCATTTCGCGACATCACAGGGATGTACAAATCGAACAGGCTCCGATTTCTGCCCCCGGCGCCGGCACTGACTAAGGCTGACGAGCGCTGGCTCTTATGCCTCTACACCAACGCAGTATTGTGCCCGGTGATACTTAAGCATTTCAATGCGGCCTTCTCCGGGGAATGCCCGGAAAATGATATGATAAAAGCTTGTGAATGATAGAAACTTGTTTGGGGGGGGTTCAAAAAAAGAGGTCCGAGCCTGTTTACCAGGCTCTTTAAGCAGCCAATTCCCACTGGTTGATTCCCCGAAAGATCATAAAACCTTGTATATATGAAGTGTCCAATTTTCTTGATAATTTTTTATATCATGCCCAGATGACTGAATAGCGTGAAATCACCTATTTGTTTTGAGAGAAAATATTTTTTGAACAAAGGCAAAATCAACAAGCATCGCCGGGTGACGACAACCATATTACAGAGAGTGAGTTTTCGTATATTTGCGACCATGCTAACAGCAACTTACGTATTCTTAAAAATTCTCTAGAAACGTTGCGTTTTTGAAACTTGGTTCATTTTGGGACGCAGTTGCTGCTCCCGTGAACATCATAGCTTGTTCATGCTTACAACATGGATAGGCCTTTTTGTGAATAATGACCAAATGCGTTAGTATTTGTATTTGTCCAGTATTTCTTAAGTAATGAATTTCTTTGCTCAAAATATAAAAAAAAGCTGTTGGTAAAAAAGTAGATATATAATAAAAAAAACCTCTCAATCTTGTTAAAAATCACTCGAACTGATCTCAGAGAACTGCAGAATTTTATTCTGCAATACATGTTGCATCATTTCCATCGGAACAAAATTACAAATTTTCAAACACTGTGTTTTCAGAGCGTTGTCACTACCGCTTAAAGTACATCTCTTGTTACAAGAAAATGTCATAACACACTTTTTTTTCTTTTATGATGCTTGCGAAATAACAATTTCGGTCAGTGGAAAGTGTCCTGTAAAGAAAACAACCCTTTGAATGAACTGCATTTGAGCATGCGACTTCACTTCTGTGTTCGATATCCCTCAGTCCAAAGGCAACCTCTCCAGTTGTGCCCTCCTTTTCTGTCACCTGCTTGGTTAGTACGGAATTTATATTTTGGTGCCATTTAAAGCGATCTTTCAAGGCGTCTCTTTTATGTCGTGCTGAACCAGACGTGAAAGTCTTGTATAAAAAGCAAGGTCTCTTCAGGAAAGGAAACAAACTTCTAGAAAACAGTTGCCAGGAGTTTTGGTTTTGTTGGCCCACAATTGTATATTTTAAAACCATATACGATTAACACAGTTAAAGTGTGTCCATCAAGCGAAGCTCGGTGGCAGCAGTTTTCGCCATGCACAAAACACGTTCTGTTTTGATTGCTCCGGCGTGCATTGGCAAACACGCCATGATTGCTTTCCACAGGGGTAGGAGTTCCCACTACTACTTTTATCACCGGAAGCATTCGATCTCACGGGCAGGTCCATGAATCAGCTCAATGTTCTTCGGCTTGCCTTGCATTTCTGCGATCACTCTAATTGCTGACTGTATTGAACCACCGTACATTGCATCAGCCGATGCAACACACGCTACTCTATTTACACTAGGGCACGGTCCACTCGATCCGCCACACGATCTGTACGGTGTGCGTCTTGAGAGCGGGTCGGACAGCGATGGGCGACGTAAAATGTTTCGTGTAACCTACGCAGTCTACAGGCATCCCTGCCCGCGGCGTCCACACTCCCACTGCGCATGCGCGTCCCCCCCCCCCCTCTCTCTCCTCGCGACGCCGACGCAGGCAGCGTCTGCTAGCGAGTTTCTTGGTTGAAAAAACTGACTGCTCCCGCTGCACAACCGTTCAATGGCCACCCCGTATATATGGGCAATGGATCTTGACCTCCAAGGTGGTGCCGGTGGGAGATTTCTCCTGTGCGTTGTTGAACAATAAAAATTCGCTGCGTGCGCGTTAACTAAAAGCGGACTGCGGGTCTCTGTGTCCAGTCGGAGTCTTCTGTCTCTCATTGCCCATTAGCAGCGATTGGCATGGTCCAGTAGGAAACACCGGTCCATCACTGCGTGCTTTGCACCTCCCCAGGTTTCTGTCCTGCGCAACGCTGCGATGAGCACCAGTGTCAACGCCATCGCCAATGTAAGCGTTAGTGCCCGCTGCTTCACATCTACACATGGTTCCCTTTAGCGGGAGATGGTGTAATTTTTCTAAGTCTTAATATTCCTTTCATATGCATGCACTCCCGAAAAAAACTTATAACAAGAAGGAGCGTTGATGTACACGTCTGAGGTAGCTGCTGTCGGCGCACGTGCTCAGACGGAATTTTTTGTGGAAGATTACTCGCCCTGTGGTGTCGAAATTATTGAACTACTGAAACAGAAATATTCCCGTAAACATTGACGTCAGCGGCACAGAGCTATGAAACCGAAACTGAAACAGGTGCCGTTTCGTGAGAGTCTTTATTGACCCACACGTTTGTGCGGGTCAGGCCGTAAAGGGTTATGCTCGTCATACAATCACGTCACTCAATACCAAATTTGGTGTATATCAAGCTAGCGAAATGGCCACGAGAGTTTCATGAGCGTGGCACGCAAGTCATGTTGCACATGACATGTCATGATTTCCATATTACCACTTGTCATTTACGCTCGTCATACAATCACGTCGCTCAAAATTTGGTGTATATGAAGGTAGGGAAACGGCCACGAGAGTGTCATGAGCGTGGCATGCAAGTCATGTTGCACATGACATGTCATGATTTCCATATAACCACTGCGCATTTATCTTCGTCATACAGTCACGTCACGCAATACCAAATTTGGTGTATATCGAGCTAGCGAAACGGCCGTCAGTGCGCCATGAGCGTGGCATGTAAGTCATGTTTTACATGACGTGCAGGTTATGATTCTCATATTACCACCTGCCATTTATGTTGGTCATGCACAAATGTCTCATCGTACCAATTTTTGGATATATCAAGTTAAGAAAATGGCCTCAGGAGCACTATCGACATGGCATGTAAATAATACTTTTCATGACTAGTTAGTGATGATTTCATGATATGACGAGTCATTCATGTTCGAATTACAGTCATGTTATGCCGTACTAATTTTGGTATAAACCCCATTAACAATACGGCCAGGAGAGCACAAAGTCGTACGCAGATAGATAGATAGATAGATAGATAGATAGATAGATAGATAGATAGATAGATAGATAGATAGATAGATAGATAGATAGATAGATAGATAGATAGATAGATAGATAGATAGATAGATAGATAGATAGATAGATAGATAGATAGATAGATAGATAGATAGATAGATAGATACGCTCGAAGTCGCCGAAGTTCACTAAGAAATGCTTCGCATTTAAAGCGAAGTTCATGTGTGTTAGATGGTGTGCCTACTATGGCTCTTGTGGATACTGGGGCAGCGATTTCGGTGATGAGCCTTAGTTTCAAAGCTCTAATCGGACAAAAAGTTATGTTTCAATGAAACAATACATCGACGTCTCGTAGCGTTATTGGTGACACGTTTATGGACGATGAATTACACGGCTCAGCCCATACTTCTACCGTCTGGCATGACGCTCGTGCTATTGAAGGAAGAAATACCGACTTTCCTGGCTGTACTCGAGGCTGCTGCAGACGAGTCCATCCATTCCTGGCCTTCGGACTCCAAGCTACTTCGGATGGTAAGCAAGTCACTCAGCACGACCGAGTGCCACGCGTTACTGGGTGTTTTATCGAAGCACGCACAGGTGTTCGACTTCTCGCCAAACTATAAGACTCCCCCCTATTCCGACTTCTTGAGTCCGCCATCCTAAATACAGGGTCAGCGTACCCTATACGACAGAAGCCATACCGCGTGTCGACCGACAAACGTAAGACAATTGGCGAGCAGGTTGAAGAAATGCTCCAGAAGGGAGCAATTTAGGAGTCCGCGAGCCCTAGGGCTGCACCTGTCCTTCTCGTTAAAAAGAAAGATTGCAGTTGGCGATTTTGTGTAACAGCATTACTAAGAAAAATGCCTACCCACTGCCGCGTATAGACGACGCTTTAGACTGTCTTCATTCGGCTGCTTACTTTTTTCTGTTGACCTGAGATCCGTCTACTGGCAAATCCGGATGCATGACGAAGACAAAGAAAAAACAGCGTTCATCACGCCCGATGGTCTTTTTGAATTTAACGTTATGCCATCCGGCCTGTGTAAGACGCCCGCCACCTTCGAACGCTTCACGGACACCATTCTACGAGGTTTAAAATGGGAGATATGCATGTGCTATCTCGACGAAGTTATCATCTTTGGTCGCGCCTTTGACGAGCACAACGCGCGTCTCGACACTGTTCTCAGCTGCATACGGAAGGCTTGTCTTATACTTAACTCCAAAAATTGGGGGACCCTTAAGCTTCGCCTTTAAGAGTTGAACGGGATAGCGATATCCTGTCCCTAGTGCTTACTTCAATCGCTTAGTGCATACTATGAATGGGCAGCTCGCTTTAAACCACGAGCAATCATGTCCGTGTTTTCGAACATGCTATGTACCCACTACGGGGTCTTAAGGGAATACGCGCAGTAACGTGTGTGTCTTTTGTAATGGGCGGCTGGCTTTAAACCACGATGTCGTTGTGACATTCACATGCTGTGACGCCCGATGGCAATGTACGCTTCAACCACGCAATATTACTGCGATATCACATGTTGTATTATGACGCCTGTATACAGGACGCGTGTGTTTGTAAAGCATGAAAGTTATTTTCACTGCATTTCCAAGCACACGAAGTTATTTTTGCTACATTTCCAAGCAGACGCGTGGCTCTGTGGTAAAACTCCTGCTTGCCACGCAGACGACTGGGTTCGATCCTCACTCGGACCCGGAAATTTTTATTATTTATTTTATTTGCATATTTCTCGATTTTCCGGTCATGGAAAAGATGATGATTTTTCGCTCACAACCAACGACGCCGACGCCAACGCCGGAACATCTGCGAAACGAGCTCTTTAACACTATCGCGCTAAAAGTGTCATTTAGGTGAACGCCAAGCTCTGGTTCTGGGGCATCTCGTGGACAAAGGTGGCCCGACCCGACCCTGCAATAACGGGGGCTGTTGAAGCTTTTGAGCCACCTCAGTGTATCAAAGAACTTCGCAACTTTTTCGGGCTAAGCTCCTACTTTAGGCGATTCATTCCTTGTTTTGCTGGTGTCGCTTATCCTTTGGCAAACCTCCTGCACAAGAACCCCCAATTCGAGTGGACGCCGGAGTGTTCTGCTTCTTTCGACAACTGAAGCTCCTGCTGACATCGCAGCCAATTCTCCTACACTACTAACCCTCAGCGCCAACACAAGTCCACACAGATGCGAGTGGTGTAGGTCTCGGTGCTGTTCTAGTTCAGCGCATAGACAACAAAGAATATGTCATTGCATATGCAAGTCGGTCGTTAAGCAAACCCGAACGTAACTACACGGTTACTGAACAGGAATGTCTCACTTTTATTTTCGCCGTGCAATGGTTTCGGTCGTACCTGTATGGCCGTGAGTTCACTGTCGTCACCGACCATCACTCGCTATGCTGGATTGTCAACCTTCGTAATCCGTCGGGACGCCTTGCACGATGGGCCTTATGTCTGCAAGAGTACAGCTTCACTGTCTCCTACAAGAGCGGGCGACGGTATGCTGATGCCGATTGCCCCTCCACAATGCCTCTTCGTGTAACGGCATGTGACGCTGACAGTTTTGACCATTTAATTGGAACCGTACATCGGGATTTCCCAGGTGTCGCAGCCTTCGCAAAAGAACAGCGTGAAGATCCGAATTTAGAGCCACTTTTCTCTACCGTGAAAGAGTCAACAGCGTGCCATTTTTGTGTTCGAGGTGGGTTGCTGTATAGGAAGAATTTCTCCGCGACAGGTGCAGTTTCTTCTCGTGGTGCCAGAAGTCCTTCGCTCTTCTGTTTTGCGCGTCGTCCACGATGACTCAACTTCACGTCACCTAGGATCCACGCGGATACTCCATCGTGCCAAAGAAAGATTTTACTGGCCTCAAATGCCCAAGACAACGGAGGCGTACGTAGCCAGCTGTGCCAAGCGCCAAAGCCACAAGAGACCTACTACTGCCCCAGTCGGTTACCTAAAGCCCCATTGCGCACTCTGGCTTCACAGGAGCCCTATAAATCCCGGTATGACAATCGGCACCGTCAGGTCACCTACAGTCCTGGTGACCTAGTGTGGTTATGGACTCCGGTACGGAAACGTGGACTCTGTCAAAAACTGCTCGACGACTATGTTGGACCGTTCCTTGTGATAGAGGGTCTTAGTGAGCTGAATTATAGGCTGGCACGCCTCACTGTCAGTGGAAGACGGTCATCCAAGACAGAAGTCACACGTATAGCACGCCTGAAGCCTTTTACTCCCGCGACACCCTAACTTCTCGCCCGGAGGACTGTGTTGCAAGAGGAGCAATGTTAGTGGCTCTAATCCATAGTCAAGGAGCGGCAGCGAGAAGAACAACGGAGCAGCAAGAAAGAGAAGAACGACGTGCAGTACTGGCTGACACTCGCCGTCCAGCTCATTGCGAATAAACCTTTCTTACAAACTCCGTAACTATACATATATGTGCATATACATATCCGGAACATGACGGCGCCGGCAAAAATAAGCCGTGAGTGTCCATATAGTTTCTATCGCAATAAAAGGAAAGGACCACCCACACCTTGCGTGAGACGGCACCATGTGACAAGAGACGCAGATGCGTCATTCCGCGTGCTGCACTGTAAAAGAAGATATATCTAGGAGCATCATGTTCTGCGTTGTCAACACTCGCAGTGCGTTGCGAAAATACAAAGTCGAAACAATTGTGATAGTTGTTAGCTGCGCTAGTCCTGTGTATACCTGCGCGTCCTTTTCGAGCGTACTTCTTTGTGCTTCCAGGGGAAACTGCAAGTGTCGTGTCACTGTGCTTCTTTGTGCTTCCGGGGGAAACTGCAAGTAACTGTGTCACTGTGCCACCCACTGCGTCACCACCTGTAGGTCTGCCGGAACCTCGAGTCGCCCAAGATGCGCAGCTTGGGCAAGTCGTGGAGTCATCAGAGTCACTCCAAAGATCCGTCGTCCGCACGTCACGACCTTGACCACCACACCAATCGGCACGGCCTCAATGAGAGCGCCGGCGTTCACGGTATCGAGAAGACTACATATAGCTTAATTATATTTTGTAAAGGGGAGCAGAAATGTTGTATATTGTAATATACTTTGTATTCTTGTATGGCACACGGGGCGCCGTCAAGATATATATAAACGGCCTCGCTACAGCCGAGGGTAAGTTGGGCATGGTGTGGGACTTTGTGTTGTTCCTTTCGGAGCACCACCGGTGCTCGGTACCTCCCTTCGCAAACACTACAATAACATTAATTGTTATTGTTCAGTCTGATCAATGAAATAAAATATTAACAAATGCGTAATGATAACAATCTCCCGGGGAAGTACTGACTGCACTAGCCCCCTGTATTCAACTAGGAGTTTTCAGTTGTCATCTGTGAATACACATATATACCTAGGTGTTCCCAGAGATAACAATTAATAAGAAAATACTCATATTAACAGTGTGATTAATTAAACGAAACCCACTCTAGGTTTCTTTGGTCGTAACATTGCATTAGGTCCTGTTTCATTGAAACTACTTATTTATAAAACACTGACGAGATATGCTTGTTCGATCTGGAGTTACCAATCATCTACATTTAAAAGACATCCAATATCCCTCAGCTCGGTTTCGCTCAGCTCGCTCAACTTTAGGTTTCTTTGGTCGTCACATTGCATTAGCTCCTGTTTCACTCAAACTTCTTATTTAGAAAACACTAACGAGATATAAATTCGGGTACACCTGTTCGATCTGGGCTTCTCAATCTTCTACACTTATAAGACATCCATTATCGCTCAGCTCGTTTCATTGTTGCTGATGACTCCCCCACTGTCTCTGTCACTTCAATAAAAACTTATGTAGACCTCCCTAACATTTCTAACATTAGCAAGCAGGCCCGTCTTTGCCTCTTTAAAAAAATCTTCTTTATGAATCCTGAAATGAAACACACAATGTTCTCGCCAACTTCTTACGTTTAATGTCGCGTCAACCTGAACTTGAAAGTCCAAGTGCTACTCTGCCATTCTAACATATACTTCCACTCTTTAGTGCCGGTGGCTTCATCTGAATGGAATCCCCTCCCTGCCTCCTTCGCCAGCAACCCTGATCATGTATAAATCAAGACCGTCATTTCAAGCTTGTTACACAACTTTTCATGGTCGGTGTCCTTCTTTTATTTCTATCATGTTACTTCCTGACCAGACGGGCTTCCGTCAAAACCTCGACTTGTTACACAACTCTTCTTTGTAACGCCGCAAATGACACTCTGAGTATTTAAAGAAACAAATTAATAAATAAGCCTCTTCGTTCGTGGGTTCAAACTGATTGTTTTGTTCATGTTATTCTCAATTTTCTGCTGATCATGCTATGATAAGCCGTATAATAAGTACAAATGACTAGATGCATCCACTGAAGTCGCTAAAGCTCACAAAATGCCCGCATTGCCTGTCTGCTGAATGATCTCCAATTCTTGCGCGATATTTTGAATGTAAAATTTCATACCTCTTTATCTACATATTTAAAGATACCTAAATCAAGAAGAACAACCAACGCTCGCAGTCACACCTTACAACGCAGTTTTTCAGTATCACTGGCATTGCAAGCCATTTCCCGGGCACTCCTTTGGATTTGAACAGTCTGCAGGAGTTTGTTTGCGAGGCAAGCAGTTTTAATGAAGCATTTGAACTACATTTTTCGTGTTGAATATTGTCCCAGTGAAAACATGTATATTACTTGTCGTGAGAGTGTCGCAAATTATTCATACTGCTTGTTATTTATTTTCTTATATATTGTCCTAGGTAAACTGCCATATTGCATTCTGTGCCGGTATCGGTCCAAAATATCTCTGCCTTTTTTATTTTGTTGTAGTTTCCCTCTTGTCTGGCCACACTGGATAGAAATATCCTAAAAAAGAATAAACATATTACCATGGCTTGTATAACGACCTTATTTATTTATCGGAAATCAAGACCGTCATTTCAAGCTTGTAACACAACTCTTATTTGTAACACCGGATATGACACTGGTAGTATTTTAAGAAACAAATCAATAAATAAGCCACTTCTTCCGTGGCGTCACCCTGATTGTTTTGTTCATTTTATTCTCAAGTTTCTGCTGATAATGCTATGATAAGGCGTCTAATAAGTACAAATGACTAGATGCATCCACTGAACTCGTTAAAGCTCACAAAATGCCCGTATTGCCTGTCTACTGATTAATCTGCAATTCTTGTGCAATATTATGAATGTAAAACTTCGTATCTCTTTATCGAGATATTTAAAGATACATAAATCAAGAAGAACAAGCAACGCTCGAAACACAGTTTAAAACACAGTATTTCAGAATTACTGGCATCGAGAGCCATTTCCCAGGCACTCCTTTGGCTTAAAACAGTATGTGGGAGTTTGTTGGCGAGGCAAGTAGTTTTAATGAAGCATTTGAACTACATTTGTCATGTTGAATAATGTCCCCGTGAAACGTCTATATTACTTGTGGTGAGAGTGTCGCAAAGAATTCATACTCCTTGTTATTTATTTCCTTATATGTTGTCCTAGGCAAACCTCCCACGCTGCATTAGGTGCCGGTATCGGTACAAAATATTTTTGCCTTTTTACATTGTTGTAGTTTCGCTCCTGTCTGGCTACACTGGATGGAAATATCCTAAATGAAGAATAACGGGATTATCAGGGCCTATATAATGACCTTATGTATTTATCGGAAGGTTTCACGCAGACGCACGTCTCAAAATTTAAGCTACGTCTATCAGAAATGGGCTGTGTTTAGTAAATTGTCTGGAAGTCTCTGTTGGCGTGTGGAAACCACAGAGCTTTGAAGGCAGCTGGCGTATTCAACACAATGTTCGCGAAATGTATCTCTACTTTGGTATACTTCTAGGGTGTCTTTATCCCTTTGAGCCGCTACGGAACACTGAGCTCCATTCAAATCAAGCATAAAAGGTTCGTGTCGAGAGCGGCACGATAGGACATAAAAATAAATAGCCTCGCGAAGTTTATCAGGCTTTGTATAAATTTTGAAACAATGATACCGCTATAGCTACATGTGTCAGCAAGCGCTCTTGAAAAAATCTTAAAACTCTTGCTCGCTAGCGTTCAATAGGATACAATTCAAGCACGTCAACAGCGTATAGAAAGCGGGATTCCGAAGCAACAAAGTATTTTATACGTTTCATATTTAAATAGACATACAAGGCACGCAGGAACGTTTAAACAAGTGATTTTCTCGCTTCTCTTATTATTTGGAGCTAGTTCTAAGTGACACTATGTTATATACGGTTTTAGACACTACACAAATTGGGGTGTCTAAAAAAATGTAAAACAAAAATTTCAAACACAAAAACAACACAACCTAGGTAGTGTACCAGCAAGGACGTCCACGCCAGCAGTCGTTTGGTGACCGGTGTCACCACAGCTAATTTCCCCGGGGCTTACCAATCCAGATGAAATCAGCAGTCGCCCATTCCTGTCCATCTCCCCACAACTTTCATGTTTCTTCTTTACTGTTATATTTCCCGCCCTCTGTTCTCCCATTCGCTTCACTTCATGGCGTCAAGATTTTAGCTTTTGTGGTTATCTATCCTAGGGTAATCGACACTTAGTCGTAGCGGCCCTCTACAGATGGCGTCCGCATTTCCTTCCGTTACTATTGTCACGTGGTCGTGACGTTGACCCAAGCAGCATTCGGTACTGTTCAAGATGAAACTGTTTATTAGGCCGAACTTGTGGCCGGTAAACGGAAAGTCAGATTACAGCAATAAGCACTGGCACTGATAGCGGCGAACGGAGCGTAGGCCGTCGATCAACTGTACATCGTTGGAGCGCGCCGGCTTTTATAACGCACGCGTCGAACATTCTAGCCTTATCACTAGTCGTCGCGGAAGCGCTGGAATAATCTTGAGTGTTAGCGTCTTGCGTGCAATCTTAACAGAACGATCTACTACAAGCGAGAAGCTTCTGGAACAATAAGGCGCGGTCTGCGCCGAGTACTGCTGATAGTCTTTGTGGGCGGAAATCGAATACAGTGAAAGAAACGCGCGTGGCAATGCCCCCCCTCTGAAAAGGCATCGTCCCGATGCTTAGAACAGAACACATGGTAAAAATACATGCAACAATAAATAACGACAATAAATCAAGAAAGTTCAATAAACAATACGCACAAGCAAGAAAGTCCAATGAAAAAAAAAAGAAGTACAGTCCTCAGGTTCACTACCGCGCGTAAAACGGCTTGAGGCGCACGACATGGACGACTTCAGGTCGCGCACGGCGCCGTTGAGAGTTCGAAATGCCGTCGGGGACAACCTCGTAATCGAGTGTGCCGAGACGTCGAAGCACCCTATACGGTCCGAAGTATCGTCGCAGAAGTTTTTCACTGAGTCCACGTCGTCGTATCGGCGTCCACACCCAAACGCGGTCGCCGGGCTGGTATTCCACGAACCGTCGTCGAAGATTGTAGCGGCGGCTGTCAGTCGTCTGCTGATTTTTGATCCGCAGGCGGGCGAGCTGTCGTGCTTCTTCGGCGCGCTGTAGGTAGGCGGTTACGTCGATGTTTTCCTCGTCGGTCACGTTTGGTAACATGGCGTCGAGCGTCGTTGCCGGGCTCCGTCCGTAGACCAACGTGTATGGCGTCATCTGCGTCGTTTCTTGCACGGCCGTGTTGTATGCGAAGGTCACGTACGGAAGGATGGCGTCCCACGTCTTGTGTTCGACGTCGACGTACATGGCCAGCATGTCGGCGATGGTCTTATTTAGACGCTCGGTCAGGCCGTTGGTCTGTGGGTGGTAGGCGGTGGTCCGGCGGTGACTTGTTTGGCTGTACCTCAGGATCGCCTGAGTTAGGTCCGCAGTAAAGGCCGTACCTCTGTCGGTAATGAGGTCCTCTGGGGCGCCATGACGCAGTACGATGTTCTCGACGAAGAACTTTGCTACCTCGGCGGCACTGCCCTTGGGGAGGGCTCTTGTCTCGGCGTAGCGGGTGAGGTAGTCAGTAGCTACGACGATCCATTTGTTTCCGGAATTCGACGTCGGAAACGGCCCCGGTAAGTCCATGCCGATTTGCTGGAACGGCCGGCGAGGTGGCTCGATGGGCTGCAGAAGTCCGGCTGGCCTAGTCGGTGGTGTCTTCCGTCGCTGACAATCTCGGCAAATCCTCACAGTGGGTGACGTCGGCAGTGAGGCGAGGCCAGTAGTACTTTTCTTGTATCCTTGCCAGCGTACGGGAAAATCCAAGGTGTCCAGCCGTCGGGTCGTCATGCAAAGCATGCAGAACTTCTGGACGTAATGCCGAAGGTACTACGAGGAGGGAGTCGGCCCGAAGTGGCGAGAAGTTTTTCTTTAGAAGAACGCCGTTGCGCATGAAAAACGACTCCAGTCCTCGTCTGAATACCTTTGGAGCCACAGTGGCTTTGCCCTCGAGGTATTCCATAAGGCCCTTGAGTTCGGGATCGGCGCGCTGTCGCTCGGCGAAGTCGTCGGCACTTATGGTTCCCAGGAAGCCGTCATCATCCTGGTCGTCCAGCGGCGGTGGGTCGACGGGGGGCACGAGACAGGCAGTCGGCGTCAGAGTGTTTTCTTCCAGGACTTGTAAACGACGGTAATGTCGAATTCTTGAAGTCTCAGGCTCCACCGTGCGAGGCGACCAGAAGGGTCTTTCAAGTTAGCTAGCCAACACAAGGCGTGGTGGTCACTCACAACATTGAAGGGCCTACCGTAAAGGTAGGGGCGAAACATTGATGTAGCCCAGATGATGGCAAGGCACTCCTTTTCTGTTGTGGAGTAGTTGGCCTCTGCCTTTGATAGCGACCGGCTAGCGTAACTGATAACCCTTTCCAGTCCGTCCGTCCGTCCTCTGCACAAGGACGGCGCCGAGTCCTACGCTGCTCGCGTCGGTGTGTACTTCTGTTTCGGCGTATTCGTCGAAATGCGCAAGTAACGGAGACGTTTGCAGGCGTCATTTTAGTTCCTGAAATGCTTCCTCCTGCGGCGTTTCCCACTTGAATTCCACGTCGTTTTTCGTGAGCTGAGTTAGTGGCTCGGCGATGCGCGAAAATCCCTTGACGAAGCGTCGATAATAGGCGCACAAGCCGAGAAATCGGCGTACGGCTTTCTTGTCGGTGGGCGGCAGGAAGGCAGCGATGGCAGCTGTTTTCCGTGGGTCGGGGCGAACTCCAGACTTGCTGATGACGTGACCCAAGAACAGAAGTTCCTCGTATGCGAAGCGGCACTTTTCTGGCTTCAGGGTGAGTCCGGAGGCCTTGATTGCTTGAAGTACAGCCTGAAGGCGCCGGAGATGTTCGTCGAAGCTTGATGAAAATACAACGACGTCGTCCAAGTACACAAGGCAGGTCTGCCACTTCAAGCCGGCGAGTACAGTGTCCATAACACGTTGGAACGTCGCAGGTGCCGAGCAAAGACCGAAGGGCATGACCTTGAACTCGAAGAGGCCGTCTGGTGTGATAAAGGCAGTCTTCTCTCGGTCTCTCTCGTCGACCTCTATTTGCCAATAGCCGGGCTTGAGGTCCATCGACGAAAAGTACTGCGCGCTGTGGAGTCGATCCAGGGCGTCGTCTATACGTGGGAGAGGATACACGTCCTTCTTCGTGATCTTGTTCAGGCGGCGATAATCGACGCAGAAACGCAGGGTTCCGTCCTTCTTCTTCACTAACACCACGGGTGACGCCCAAGTACTCTTGGAAGGCTGGATGATGTCGTCGCGTAGCATTTCGTCGACTTGTTGCTTTACGGCATCGCGTTCTCGCGTTGAAACTCGGTACGGGCTCTGGCGGAGTGGTCTCGCATTTTCCTCTGTTATGATGCGGTGTTTCGCGATTGGGGTCTGTCGAATTCTTGACGACGACGAGAAGCAGTCCTTGAATTGCAAGAGCAGACTTTTGAGCTGGTCTTGCTTGTGCTTCGGGAGACTCGGGTTGACGTCGAAATCTATTCTGGGACCTCGATTCGTCGAAGGAGGTTCGGTAGCATCGGATAGGGCGAAAGCATTGCTGGCGTCCACGAACTTCTCGATGTAGGCGACCGTCGTACCAATGTTAAGGTGCCTATATTCGTGGCTGAAGTTTGTCAGCAGTACCTTTGCTTTACCGTCACGCAGCTCGGCTATACCTCTTGCGACGCAAATTTGACGGTTCAGGAGTAGGTGCTGATCGCCCTCGATGACGCCTTCAAGGTTCGCAGGGTTTTCGGTGCCGACGGAAGTAATGACGCTGGAGAGCGGCGGAACGGTCACTTGCTCTTCTATCACATTCAATGCATGATTTGCTGGCGTCGCGACGGGCGGCAGCGCTTTGTCTGAGGTTAGTGTTATCGACTCAGACCTTAGGTCGATGACGGCGCCGTGTTCACTACCCAGCACCTCCACCAGATGTCACGTGGTCGTGACGTTGACCCAAGCAGCAGTCGGTAATGTTCAAGATGAAACTGTTTATTAGGCCGAACTTGTGGCCGGTAAACGGAAAGTCAGATTACAGCAATAAGCACTGGCACTGATAGCGGCGAACGGAGCGTCGGCCGTCGATCAACTGTGCATCGTTGGAGCGCGCCGGCTTTTATAACGCACGCGTCGAACATTCTAGCCTTATCACTAGACGTCGCGGAAGCGCTGGAATAATCTTGAGTGTTAGCGTCTTGCGTGCAATCTTAACAGAACGATCTACTACAAGCGAGAAGCTTCTGGAACAATAAGGCGCGGTCTGCGCCGAGTACTGCTGATAGTCTTTGTGGGCGGAAATCGAATACAGTGAAAGAAACGCGCGTGGCACTATAGCCCTGTTCCATGTTTGGTCCTGGTGTTTAGCGGCTGGCATTGCGCCTCAATTCACCTGAACACACCTAAATCCAACATATTCCTATTTGCTTCATCCGCACGCTATTTTCCGCGACGATTACCAAGACCCCATCTCATAATCTGGTGGTGTATCCATCACACTTAAGAAATCCGGCATGACAGCACCTCCCTCCACCAACAACAATGCAGACCGTTCGAGATTATACTACCCACCAAATTCATTACAATTTGCTCGATACACATGCCCCACATTACCAGCTGCATTTCATATATGGTGGAAGTGCCCGAGCTATACTTAGCCGTCAGCAATTTTACTGATGATATCAGATATCGGGGCGGCACTCGCATCGACGCTAGAGGTTGTTTCATTGAGAATCTTTTCTTTTCAGCTGGTCTCTGTCTTTTTAATCAAATAACCTACGCTTCTAGCCTCGCAACAATACGTATTTATTTATTACTGGTAGCATTATCTATCCCTCTCTATTTTTATTTAAATTTTAACTTGGCAGCGCCTAAAAGCTCATGGGAGCGACCACTTCGCAATAATGCTGAGAACACAAAGAGAAAAGAAATTTTCACTACAGGCTCCATGGTGCAAAGTTGACACAGCCTATTCGAACAAGTTCCTAAGCCTTATCAGTTTCTGGTGAGCTGACATGTGTTTCTTGGGTATAGATGGTGCTATTCAGTATTTTCCCTTTTTTTTATAATTGACGCTGCTTTCAAATCTCTACGAAAACTAATTAAATGGTGCGGCATCTACGCGTCGTGTACCTTGGCGGAATGGCGAATGCCGTAAAGTTCGAAAGAAACAGAGCAAAGCAAGGGTGCTCCTGCGCCACTCCCAGCCTGCTGAGAGTATCATAACTTTTAAAAACGTAAAATTGCAAGCTAGGAGAGCGTGCCGGAAGGATACCAGGGAGTGTCAGCCTATAAAAGCTATTTATCAAATATAAACTCCTGCACAGAGGAGGGTAGACTGTCGAATTTCTATATGTTAACAGGGCAACAAACAAATTGAGTACCTTTGTCGTACACGCACATAGACACCATGGATGACCAAATCAACTTCCTGGGCGCACATTTCGTGCATGTCTCCCACTTATCACACTATTGCGAAATCTTCCAAGGTTTCGCAATAGTGTGGTAAAAAGTTGCTTAAAAGCACAAACTTGCGTCACATTTTCGTTATAGGAAACTCTCAGAGGTATCGGGCACTGAGTGCACCCCCCTCGCAAAGTTTGCGCTCCCTTCAATACAGCTACGTATCAAGAAAATTAAGTTCGTAAAAGTCGGATAGGCGGAGATCACCCTAAAGTACATGCAGTTTGTATAGTTACTCGCGCATTTTCGCTCGGCTACTAGCTTTTTTATGTGAAGCACAGCTCTGGACTGGAGGCGAAGCGGAAAACACCGCACCGCCACGATTCTCGTGGACCGCTGTGGTCATCGTAGCCAGCGGTAAGTATTATGCCGCTGCTTTGCTGCCTGTTCTTGGCATCGAAAGACGACGTAGCAGTGACTAGACGATCTCTTATACGCGGAAGTGGCGTGCACGCGCACTTTTTCGCACTTGAAGCCTCGGAGCTGGAGCTTGCTATGTATAGTTGGCGCAACACATGAACGCCGTGGTTGCTGTGGAAGCACAGCACGATATGTTCTGGTTGCGAAAGTATCAATTCGGCCCGCCTTTACTGCCACGCCGATGACCCGGTTTCACATACCAACCGATCGTTGATAACTTTTTCTGATTTCATTTTTATGACGCGCGATGGCGGTTACGAACACAGGCGCCAGCGGCGCCGGCGACAACCACAGCGCAAAATCGGTAGTTGTCAACTTTAACCAGGAGCGTAGATAGTGGAGGGGGGGCGGGGATGAGCTTATGGCCTCTTTCCCCGAAATCTTTTCGTAATGTCCTATACCGCCGACTAAACAGCTGGCTGCGCGACAAATGATCCAGGATTTTAAATGCGAACGATTTCTTCGCGTACTGCAAGCATGTTGAGCGTTTTTAACTATCTATCTATCTATCTATCTAGACTCCTAGGTCTGGGTGCTCTCATGATCACCTCCTTAACTTGAGGTCGACTGAAGTTAGTATGGGAGGGTAAGATGATTTGACGAATATGTCTGGCTGGTCGTGACATGAACAACGTGCACATCCCATCGCGTACGTCGTCAAACTCATTTCTCCAGACACGTGTGGCTCATACTTTTAAAGGACGGGCCGTGGTACGCAGGTATGCGCCACAGGTGCTTGACAATTAATCTCTGCCCCGGAACGGCGAGGCCAAACATTGCTCATTTGAAAGCGAGAGCGTAAGAAAAACTGATATCGGCGGCGTTGACCCGACGAATGCAAAGAATAGAAAGCAGCCTACCAACAGGAATCGAACCCATGCATTCTGCGTGGCAATCAAGTATTCTACCACAGGGCCACGCGAGGTCTCGAAACAGCTTTGGAAAAAGCCCTATGCAAGCGTAACGTTGGTGAAACGTCAATTGTGGTTGCAGTGCTGGTTATCTGAATTTATAAATATTATATGTGTACTCCTTATGATGAAGGAGTCATGTCGGCTTAACGTAAATCGTATACCAGAGAGCCATCCCCACTAGTTGGTTTACGTAGCACGATCAAGGGCTACCATCCTCGCAAGCACAAGCGTTACATGTCAGCTTACCGCTTCTGGTGCTGGTAATACCCATGTTTCTGTGGGCATCGTTACGCAACTGTAAACAACTGGTTATATGAAACATATGAGACTGTTCAACATATGTCTGTCCGTTAAAGATCTATACATTTCTTTAGCGTCCTTTTGTAACGTTTCGCTCAATCAAAACGTTACAGTATTTTGATTGAGCGCAAAAAACACCGGAAATTGTTACCGCCACGCATGCTTCGCATAATATCGATTCCCATGGCACTTGGGATCTGCCAGATCTTTTTTTTCCAGAATTCCTTTTCGCAGTCGAAAAGATACCTTGGTGCCAACATTTCTGACCTCTGCGGGCACTCTCATCTGGCTGTGCAGCGCATCATACGGTCAAAAAATAGAAGCCACAGTTTCGCACACGGCGAACAAGAACAACGCACGAAACGTATTCACAAGTACAGACGAGCGCGAACTAACAAGTGTCACATTTGTTACTTCGCTGTGTTTGAAAAGCGAGCTCTTTTCGCAAACGGTGGGACTGCAGCGCGCGAAGTGACACCAAGGCGCTGGACTGGGCCAGTTGGTACGTAGTCACAAAGGATAAAAAAATTGGGGGGACCCTTAAGCTTTGCCTTTAAAAGAGTTGAACGCGATAGCGATATCTCGTCCCCGGTGCGTACTTGAAACACTTCATACTATGAAATGGGTAGTATGCTTTACACCAGGAGAAATTATGCGTGGCAAATGTGGGAAATGTTTTCGAACTTGCTATGCACCCACTACGTGGTTAAAAGGGAATACGCGCAGTAAGGTGTGTGCCGTTTTTAATGGGTGGCTGGCTTTAAACTATGAAATCATTATGATAGTCACATATTCTGACGCCCGATGGCAATGTACGCTTGTACATTGCCATCCTGAGGCTAATTCTACCTGAGGCTAATTCTGCACTCCTGTTCTGTGTGAGCTGGTGCGAGTGTAGATCGTGGGTGGTCGCAGGCCAGTCAAGTTAAGAGAGGTGTTATTTCCCATACTTCAGATTCCCATACTTCAGATTTATTTTTGAAAGCAAATATAATCCGAGTGTTTAACCTTTATAATTATAAGTTATGTCTCGCGTTCAAACGAGAATTAAAGGAAAACTTAAGGTTCTTTCGTGAGCTATCTAATCTAGCTGAAAACACGCACTCATATGGCACTCGTCACGCAGAACAGTGGAAGGTGGTCACTGCACGGGCAAATTATTCTATGCAAAGAATATCGTACACACTGCCGACCCTTTTAAACTCATTTAATAAGTTAGAGATTGAATTAAGAAATACATCAACACGATTACTGCGCGAACATTACATCAGTGCATACTCCCATAGTAAATAAGTGTGGTTTTTTTTTAATTCTTTGTATTTTGTGCATTTATGTATTTTTTTGAATTCTTTGTATTTTTGAATTCTTTTGAACTTTTTGTATGCTGATTATACTTTCTGTATGATGATTTTTTTCTTTTCTTTCTGAACATGTGTGCTATCGCTGCCTGCACTGTAGAGGTGGCTGCGGGCCTCTGTCAAGTTGCTTGTCCTTCAAGCGACTTTTACCCGCAGTCTCCTCCATCGTTGATGGAAATAAAGACGTTATTATTATTATTATTATTATTATTATTATTATTATTATTATTATTATTATTATTTCTACTGGAAAAATCCGCTCTCACTCGACTGACTCACCGTATTCATCTTCAACGCCAAGCACAATAGAGCCGCAGATTAACGGCAATCCGACCCGCACTTGGCAAATATTCTGTTCGCAGAAGAATGCAATTTATGTTATTGGTGCGGCAAGATAACAAGCTTTACGAAATACCTTTCTTGAGCAAAATTCGTCATGGCTGTAGCATTCTTGGGGCAGAATATTCTAGAAAAAAGCTTCTGCGTAGGTGTATGAGGCCTAAAGACACATTAATGTTCTAAAAAAAATATTCGAAATAAAATGACGACTTATTTACATAAAAGTCCTTCAATAAAAGGGTGGCGTGTTGTTTATCTGGTGTTTTTAGTAAAATACCGCTATACCGCCTGAAGAATCAGCTGCGAATGGCGTATAATACAAAGGTCAACTAACAACGTAGGAGTTTGAAGACCGAAATCTAAACGGTTATAGTTAGGCTTGTCACATTCAGAATTCACTAATAAAATATCGTAGCAAGGATGTTCAAAGGGCATACAGAATGTGTTTGCAGACCATGGACAGGCACAGTCAGAAGGGCAAGATGGCTGACCTTTACAGTCACGCGACATGAAGCCAGCCTATCCAGATCTTTTTCCTTCACCATGACGACTGCAAATTCTGCTGTGCAGCGAATACTCTCTGCCTTATTGTAAGAGAGTTTTGGCGGAAACCAGTAACACCACCCATCAGTCGGACCCGCTACATCTGGTCAGCAGGGCCAAGCTGCGAGATCAGGCCTATGGCATGCCTGCAGCCACATTGGACGACTCTGCCGTTGGCTCTCTCCATTTAATAAAGTTTATTCCTTCTCATCCTTCACAAGCTTTACCTTTCATGTCTACAAGAAATATGAAGTCAATAGTGAATCATAATACAGAAAATAAAATACGCTAACAAAAATGAAACCCAGAAGGCAAATAAGTACTATCCTGCTATTCCTTTTATTTCAAAGTACGCTTTGGAGAAAAAAATGCCAGTACATGCTACTCATTGTCTGATCCGTAGCAGTAACTAAAATGACCATCGTGGGTACTATGCCTTCATTGCCCGCTTACCTGCGGTACGCCGGGTGAGTTACTTAATTGCTACTTGGGAACTGTTACGCTCTCCATAGTACATACGTCGCCATCGCAATATATGGGCTGTGATTCGACCTACGTTGGTCGAATTTCCATGGAAGTAAATTGGCTGGCCTGTTATGCAGTTGTTCTTGTTACACCTGGAAGTTCTGTATTTCCGTGAATGTTTATTTTTAAGTGGTGTAACGCGGTGCTGTGTCGACTGCCGAACCGAAATAGGAGTCCACTACCGCATCACTATTCAATGAATATTGTGTACGACAACGCTGTGCATACATTTCTTCGCATATGCCTTACGTGTCCCTATGACAATGAGATTTCATAGTGCCTTAATTTGTGACCGCTTCTTCTGTTCGTAGTAATCTCGAATGTTACACATTTTTTGACAGTTTTCACAGATAAGAAGGTTTTGTCCCACGTGTTTTTTTTTTTTTTTTAATTGCGTGAGTTTGCCCTACGGCATCAATACATATCACACAAAACTGTGTAGCTGTGTTTCCTCCATGAAGTCCAGGAGGTACTGACTTTCATGCTGTTTCATTTTACAGCATAGCTGTTAAATCATAAGCCGTGTATAGTATACTAAAGCAAGGTGCACGAAAAGGGAAGTGAGGGTGAGGAGCAAAGTTAGAATGGGAGAACAAGCACAGGAGAGAGACAGATAGATATAATGCAATATAAACAAGAAAGTGTACAGAAATAAACGGAACAACCCAAAAAAAACATAGAAGTCGGGTGACTGACTATACAGGAAAGATAAACAAACTCACAGAGAAATAAATAGAGAAAAAGATAGGAAGAAAATGAAGAAAGAGAGAAAAAGACAGAGATACAGAGAAACAAGACAGAGAGAGACCGAGAGACAGAGAGAACTTTATCGATGAGGGTTTCAGATAAGGGGCATGAGCTCGATTGGTGGGGCCCCATGTCCAGGGCTCCATTGGCTACTGCCTCCTGCCTGACGTGAGCCATGAGCGCAAGCTGTGCCTCCTAGTCAGAGCTGGCGAGCTGTGCCTCCCATTGCAGCGCAAGTGTTGTGTCCTCCCCTCTCATTCTTGTGTCACTGTGCGCTGAATATTTCCCAATGTCTTACCAACAAGGCCGAATTTCTCCCCTTCTCCCATTACTCGAGAGTATTAGAGAGATTGTTCTGACCTAAACAGCTATTTAAATTTGGTGGTCAGTTTAGGCATCCCCACGAAATGTGATATAGCAATGGCGAGCCGCGACACCACGGACAGGCTTGTATAGCCATTTACAGAATAACAAGTATAGTTTGCCTTGTGGCGTAGAAAAACTACCATTTTCAAGAAACGGCACGCACTCTCTTCGTTGTCTCCTTCAATTTAGTACGGCTCTTCCTTTTCTGCTTCTAGTCCTCCAGCTCTGCTGCGACCCAGCCTGACACGGCTTTGTGCAAGATGCACTATTTCTTTTTTGGATTAGGCTAGGTGTTACTCCGGCAAGCTTGCGATAGTTTTGTGTCAGAGCCTTGTCTTTTACATGAATTACTTACTGCTGAAGAAGTAAAATTTGTTACTGTATATTACTTCCGTGTTATGTTCCCCTCCCAAATCATTGCTGCGTATTTACTGCGAAGCGAGGACAAAATAGAACTTTTAACGCCATAGCGCTAAAGAGCTCGTTTCGCAGAAATTCCGGCGTCGGCGTCGGTGTCGGCGTCGTTGATTGTGAGCGAAAGATCATCATCTTGTCCGTGACCGAAAAATCATCATCTTGTCCGTGGCCGAAAAATCGAGAAAGATGCAAATAAAATAAATAATAAAAATTTTCGGGTCTGAGTGAGGATCGAACCCGGGTTGTCTGCGTGGCAAGAAGGTCTTCTACCACACAGCCATGCCTCTGCTTGGAAATACTGTGAAAATAACTCCTATGCTTCGCAAACGCAAGCGTCATTTATATAGGCGTCGCCATATAACATGTGGAACGGGGTTTATTGACGCCAAGTAGCACTTGCGAATGAGGCTTGTGTACGCTGAAGGCGGGCGGCGAAGACCAACACAGGAATCACAGAGCTAGCGTCAACAGCTCGCCCTCGGTTCTTCCAGCTAAGGCTGTGTCCCACTGTGGCATACTGATCTTCTTCCTCCTTACAATACCCCGGCGACAAAGGTGAACCATCCTGGCGACTCAAGGCGTCGAGAGAACAAAGGGGTCGTGATATGGCTTGAGACGACTCACGTGGACTGTCTCGCGGCCAATGCGGCGCCTGTCTGTAGATGGGATGACCGGCTCAATGACATATGTGAGATCGACGTTCCACGACACGATAAGGGCCGTTATACTTAGGGGCAAACTTGGGCGACAGGCCAGGGGAGTGAAAGGGCAGTTGGAGCCAGACGAGCGAGCCTACGGCGAAAGTCTCAACTTGCTGGTCGCGGTCGTGGGGTTCTTTTTCGAGGGCTTGTTTTTCCGAGGGGAATGAGCGTGCCAACTGCCGACACTGTTCAGCGTGCTGTACGATTTCAGAAACAGGGCTGAATTCCGAGGCGTCCGGATGATACGGCAAAATAGTGTCAAGAGTTGTGCATGGTTCACGGCCATATAGCAGAAAGAAAGGCGAGAAGCCTGTTGTTGACTGCGTCGCGGTGTTGTATGCATAGGTCACGAATGGGAGAACGACATCCCAGTTCGATTGGTCAGAATTGACATACATCGCGAGCATGTCTCCCAGCGTTCGGTTGAAGCGCTCTGTTAGACCGTTGGTCTGCGGGTGGTAGGCTGTAGAAGTGCGGTGAACCGAGCGGCATGCGTGATTCTCGGAGAACTTCAGATAAAAACACACGCCCTCGGTCACTGATTAGTTCGCGTGGTGCGCCATGACGTAGAACGAAGCGGCGTAAGATGAAGTTGGCTACGTCACGAGCACCAGCAGATGGTAGCGGTGCTGTCTCAGCGTATCTTGTCAGATGGTCTACGGCGACAATCACCCAGCGATTGCCAGCCGCAGTGTACGGAAGGGGTTCATAGAGATCAATGCCCACACGGTCGAAAGGGCGAGCAGGGCATGGTATAGGCTGCAGTAATCCGGGTGAATGGGTAAAAGTCTTGCGTTGCTGGCACAACGGACATGACCGAATAAATTTTTGGACGAAGGTGTACATACCACGCCAGTAGTAACGCTGGCGGAGCCGGTGATACGTTTTCAGCACGCCAGCGTGAGCGTGTTGCGGGTCCGCATGAAAATAGGCACATACGTCAGATCGCATGTGGCTTGGTATAACCAAGAGCCATTTGCGACCATCAGCTTGGTAGTTTCTGCGGTATAATAGCGCGTCCCGTATCTGAAAATGCGTGGTTGGCGGCGAAGGGCACGTGGGTATGCAGACGTTGAAGTGTCGGAAAGGACGTCAAGGAGAGAGGAAATCCATAAATCTTTTCGCTGCTCAGATGACATGTTCGTGACGGAAATGGTAGCGATGGAATAATCAGCGTCTGAGTGCGGGTCTTCACTGGACTTCACCGGCGAACGTGAGAGTGCGTCCGCGTCAGAATGTTTTCGTCCGGAACGGTAGATGACGCGAATATCAAATTCTTGTAGGCGAAGAGCCCAACGTCCAAGGCGACCAGAAGGATCTTTTAACGAAGCCAACCAACAGAGCGCGTGGTGGTCGGTTACGACGTCGAAACTCTGTCCGTACAAGTAGGGACGAAACTTGCTTAATGCCCATACGATTGCGAGACACTCTTTCTCGGTGACTGAATAGTTGGCTTCCGCTTTTGTTAGGGCGCGGCTAGCATATGCTAGGATGTACTCTGGAATGCCGGGCTTACGTTGCGCGAGTACTGCGCCGAGACCGACACCACTAGCGTCTGTATGCACTTCAGTCGGGGCAGTTGGGTCGTAATGGCGCAGGATGGGTGGTGGGGACGTAGGCAGGCGGCGCAGTGTACTAAAGGCTTCGTCACACGCTGGTGTCCAATTTGAAAGATTGGTAGAGCCAGCCAGTAGTTTCGTAAGTGGTGCTATTATCGATGCAAAGTTACGCACAAAACGACGAAAAGATGAGCACAAGCCGATAAAGCTTCGAACTTCCTTGAGTGTAGTCGGCTTCGGGAACTCGGTGACTGCACGAAGTTTGTCCCGGGTCCGGAATAATTCCATCCTTTGATACAACATGGCCAAGTATGGTGAGTTGGCGAGCCCCGAAACGGCACTTCTTCAGATTGAGCTGAAGGTTGGCCTTGGTAAGGCACTGAAGAATCGTGCGCAAACGTTCGACGTGTGTAGCGAAATCTGGAGAGAAGACGACGACATCATCAAGATAACTTAAGCATATCTGCCATTTTAGGCCACGTAAAATGCTGTCCATCATCCGTTCAAACGTCGCAGGCGCATTGCACAGACCGAATGGCATTACCGTGAATTCATATAAGCCGTCTGGCGTAACGAACGCTGTCTTGGCACGGTCACACTCTGCCATCGGGACCTGCCAGTAGCCCGAACGTAAGTCCAGTGACGAAAAGAATTCGGCACCTTGTAAACAATCGATGGCGTCGTCGATGCGGGGAAGGGGGGTAGACATCTTTCCGCGTAATTTTGTTTAGGCGTCGGTAGTCCACACAGAATCCAATCGAACCGTCTTTTTTCCTAACTAGCACCACAGGAGAAGACCAGGGACTAGAAGAAGGCTTGATGACACCATGCTGAAGCATGTCATCCACTTGCTCCGCAATTATACTACGTTCCTTTGGTGATACCCTGTAGATGTAATATCCCAGGAATATTGCGTGGTACAAGCGTACATTGCCATCGGGCGTCAGAATATGTGACTACCATAACGATTCCATAGTTTAAAGCCAGCCACCCATTGCAAACGGCACACACCTTACTGCGCGTATTCCCTTAACACCACGTAGTGGGTGCATAGCAAGTTCGAAAACATTTCCCACATTTGCCGTGCATAATTTCTCCTGGTTTAAAGCATACTACCCATTAAATAGTATGCACTAAGTGATTGAAGTACGCACTAGGGACGGGATATCGCTATCGCGTTCAACTCTTAAAGGGGACGCTTAAGAGTCCCCCAATTTTCGGTCTCATTGTTGACATGTTCGCCTATTTTGCTCTTCGAGAGTCTTCGTCATTATTTCTGTGGACTGAGAACATGTACCTCGTCATCTCACGACTACTACGCTCTGTCCCACGTAACACTTCTAAATCTTGCAGATTACTGTTGTTGGCACAGAATATGAATTGTGCCTTTGTATTTTTCTGTTAAGCACTTTTCCTGTGCCAGTTCACTTTATTAAACTTGAGGTGGAACGCATTCAAGTATTTGTTGTCGCTTCTTCCTGCTGATTGCACAAATAATTTTCTATACTATTGCTCCAGAGAAGAATCGTAATGCCTCAACGGCATTTTGGTCATTTCGCCCGCTTTCTAGTCTTTTTTTCAAGTACTTCATGTACTTACACTAGTTTTCGCCGTTTTCGCTACACGTTGTGTGGCGCTTTTTCCTTACCATCCCTGGATATTGGGGCATAAGCTAATTGAACTACAAATAATGCTTATCTAACTCGAAGCTTCAATTCGCTTACTGCAGAGCCTTGAATAACACCGAAGAATTTATAAGCGTTTATACTCGCACTCTTTTTTTCCTGAAATACCAGAGCAGCAGAGGATGCGGCCATTGGTCATCAATGTATACGAGTTAAAACAGTTCCACACTCTTGAAGGCTTATTCCTTAAATACCTTGAAGAAATTCCTTTTAAAATAGGTAAATTAATAAAGTTCTCATATCGACGGTTGCCAGGACTCGCTTGATTGCGCCCTGTGTGGACCACAGTTTCCTTTTAAATGTTGCATCGCAGGCATTTACAAGGAACTTCATGCACCCCCTTTTATATTTCCCCTCCTTGCATGGGCATTACGTGATGTGATAATCGCTGTATAAGTAAGCTGTTCAGACGATTTTCGAAGAAGCAGCGCACAAAAGGGAAACAAATACACACACATAAAATGACGCAAACACAAGAGCTTGTATTTGCGTCATTTTATGTGTGCGTATTTGTTTCCCTTTTATTCGCTGCTTCTTCGAAAATCATGGCTCACCAACTAGCCTATCAGTACATATTAAGCTGCTTAGACGCTTTGCTAGCAGGAAGAACTAGATTCTTTTCTTCTTTTACAGTGCATCTCAGTGAGCAACGCGAACAAGAACTGCATTGCTGCGTGTAAGAAGTGGCGTAAGGCGTGCCATTTCCCATACGTTTAACAAGTTCTCCTGCTTCAACTTACCTGATGTGCATAAATATTTTTTAAGCAAGGGTCACCCTGCATGAGATTGACTTTGGCACCCTCGTGTTCATAACAACTGTAACTAATTTTTATACCTTTAACTTGTATTACCAAACAACAACGGAATTTGCCTATCATCGCGATTGTTTGTTCCCCGCACTCAGGAGGATTCATCGTGAAGCAACCTTTTTAAGAACATGGCACCATATATAGGGACTAGTTAATGGCATTGATATCTGGAATGTTTAATTTATGCACAAGGTGCAACATCAATATGTGAACTAAATGCTACTCAAAAATTGGCCGCGTATCTGCGCGCTTTGCTGCAAATGTCGTCGAAAGACGATAGTCCTTGTGCCGGGCGTACTACTATGTTTTGCCTTGCCTCAGACAGCGCCTACTCTACATTGAGTTGGCCGCACCTGACTGGCATTGATAAAATAAAGGAGGCGCTGCGCGAGATATGGACGCCATTGAAAAAATTACACCATCTCCCGCTAAAGGGAACCATGTGTAGATGCGATGCAGCGGGCGCTAACGCTTACACTGGCGGCGGCGTTGACGCTGCCCCTCATCGCAGCGTTGCGCAGGAAAGAAACCTGGGGAGGCGCAAAGCACGCAGTGAAGGACCGGTGTTTCCTACTGGAACATGCCAATCGCTGTTAATGGGCAATGAGAGACAGAAGACTCCGACTGGACACAGAAACCCGCAGTGCGCTTTTAGTTAACGCGCACGCTGTGAATTTTTATTGTTCAACAACGCACAGGAGAAATCTCCCACCGGCACTACCTTCCAAGGTCAAGATCCACTGCCATATATTCGGGGTGGCCAGTGAACGGTTGTGCAGCGCGAGCAGCCGGTTTTTTCAACCAAGAAACTCGCTAGTAGACGCTGCCTGCGTCGGCGTCGCGAGGCGAGAGAGGGGGGAGCGTAGGATAAGAGAGAGAGGGGGGACGCGCATGCGCAGTGGGGAGTATGGACGCCGCGGGAAGGGATGCCTAGAGGAGAGAGGGGAAAGCGTAGAAGTGTAGAGAGGGAGGAGATGCGCATGCGTAGTGAGGGTGTGGTCGCCGCGGGGAGGGATGCCTCGAGGAATGAGAGAAAGAGAGGAGGTTCTTTATTTTTTATTTTTTGAAAGGGTTTGCACATGCGCAGTAAGGGTGGTCATGCCGCACACCACCACCGGATTGAACTAAAACATGAGCTTGTGCTGAACCAAGGGCATTACACCGTGACCAGGGGCCACTGCCAGCAGCAGCACGTTATCGTCGGCACAGGGCTTTTTCGTGCAAAGCGTCGCAGTTCGTGCACAGCGTCGCATTTTTAGCGCAGCCTAAAAAAACTCTAGGGTCTTTAGAATTGCGTACCTATGCATTTTCTAATAAAAGAACACACGACCTGGCCCTTACATATTAATGTTGCGCCTCAGGTATGCGTAGAATTTGCTTTTTGATCAAATCTGTTCACAAGTATGAACGCAAACGCCAGTTCAAGATGGCTGGGCGTTCAGAAAGTTTTTAAGCTTTGGCCGAGTAGCTGAATCGGGTTACGGACAGACAGACAGCCAGACCAAAATTGTTGCGTTGGAGTATCCCAAGAAAGACTATCGTCTTTAAAATGTGCGCCGATTTTAACGTCAACGTCACGACTACGTGAAAATATTGAACTGCACATGCCAGCAGTGCCGATGTTCCGACATCGTGTTTCGTCATAGACGTTCTAAATATTGCTCGGCAATCGTTTGTTTTATTCCTGATTCTTTTAAAGTCACAACATTCTACAAACTTCTCTTTCCTGTTCAGGTTATAAGGTTTCAAATATTTCCTGGTTTTAATGAGACTGTTCGGTTTCCCAATGAAAGAAGCCATTCGCGCCAAGAAGCTCCTTCTGGAACCTTCGATGCCGGCTCGCAAGGAAACTAGAACCCATAAATCGCATTCAACTTCTGGCAGTAATGGCGTAGGCGCCCTTCAGCCCATTAATAACGTCCTCCACCGCGAATCATGAATGTGTGCAGTGCTGTCGTAACTACAGCCAGCGACGACAAATAGGCAGCGGGCATGGCGAACGAATTCAATCTAACGAGGATTCTAACTCTCAAAATCCTTGTTAGAGACAACGACTCTTGTTAGTAGCGCACAACGCTGAAGAAACGATTTCATTACCACGCTTTCTGAGGTGTGACCAGTTTCAGATTTGTTCACGCCTGTTAGCTATCATGTGCACTAGATTCCGAAGCACTGCTCGCTTTTAGCATGTGTTACCGCGGCGCCGAGGCGGGCGGAAGTGACGTGCATCTGCGGAAAGGAAAGAGAAGATCTAGAACATTCCACGCCTCTATATATTCAGTGCATCTCGAACGACTTGGCCACACTCGCCTTTCTCCAGCACGCAGGCGTTTTCTCACCACCAACGCGCAACTCAGGCATTGTTATTCGCACCGTTGCGCGGGTCGTGAAATCGCATACGCTGCTCCAGTCGTCTGCGAGCGGGAATCGCAGTGCCCGCCGTTCAGGAGCTTCATAACCGCAACTTAGCACAGGCACTCAAAAATGTCCGCATTCAATCAGCCGGAAATCACTGATCCCCGTAGTTCAGTCAGCGATATCGGCACTGAGAAGGGCACCGGGTGTTCACATCTATCTAGACGTAAGTATTTTGTTAAACTTATTAAGCGCAATGTTATTTTGCCATATCATTTGCATTGCCAAGTATTATCGCGTTGTAAGATCCAGTGATATGCTCATATCATGTTCGAAGCTCGATGCACTCTGAAATGATATTCGCTCGAGGAAATGGTGCGCCTTGTTGTCGGCATTGCTTGTGTTTGAATTGCAGCGTCACAGTTATAGGGGCGAAGCACCTTAAGACCGAACCTTGTACCTCCGGTGTCTAGCGTAGCTCTGGTCCGAGTGGAGACCGCTAGGGGCGCTGCGGTATTAGCGCTCTCTCCGGCGCGTGCTCTGGATCTCTTCAGCCAAGTACGAGCAGCTCTACGAAGAAAACAAAGACATCGAGCGAGATCCCATACTAACGAATGCCGACGTTCTGTACTTTTACTGAATCGTGGAATGCGAAAAAACTGTACATCAACGGATTCGTCCCAGTCGTTTCCACAGAAGAGGCGCCGCGTCTGGCGGGCGGTGTTGGAATGTACGTTAAACTGTCAAAGACCTCGGTGGATCTCAATCTACCAATGACTAATCAAGCTCACAACGGGGAACATGCTGCGATAAAACTATCGAACGGAACCGTTCTCATGACAATGTACCTGGTCCCGAATCTCCCCGAGTCAGTGCAACTAAAAAAGCCACAGTTTCACCGCAAGGGTGAAGCAATGAATGCGATAGCAACAAATTGTAATGTTATGCGAAGTGAGGCGGGCAGCTAACTCTTTTTGGATCCGATCTCAGGCAACTCTCGAAAACGCTGGTTTAGGAGCATGCGGCCGCTCCAGGGAAACACTGCTCACCACATTCTCTTCGCGTTGAGAGCGCAGCACGTAGAAGGGTACACCGGCCCCCCCGCTGTCGGCCGCCGAGAAGGGGAGATAACGTGCGCGCCCGCGCTCGTGAAATCGAAGGTCGCTCGAGGGACCCCCCCCCCTCGTGTTTTTTCACGCTCACGAACGACGGGCGGGGCCGGTTATATATATACAGATACATATACGGGGGATGACGCCGGCGGCCAACGGCGGCAGACGCCGGCGACGCCGACGGCGAAAACCAGCCGATAGTGTCCATATAATTGCTATCGCAATAATATATTGATACAGCAATGTGAGACTGCGATACAAAATACAAGAACGACCCCTTCATACTGACCGGTGACATTAATGTAGATATCATGAACGACGACTGGCTTGTACAGCATATTACATCGCGTTATGCTCTCAGATGCATTTCATGTGACCATAAACATCCAACAACAACCAGGGGGACGTGTACAGACCTCGTCTTCGCTAACTTCAGATTACATCCCATTCAAGAAATCCTGGTTCTTCAATTCACCGATCACAGGCGGTCCTAATGAAGGGAAAACGAAGTCCGCATTTCAACACATATATGCCTTATGACACCAATAAAACAACATTGTATATACTGTAAACACGTGTTTGTCACGCATTTGCATGATCGAGTGGGCAAGATCGAGAGGGGATGTACGGGTGATTCACGTTTACCCGAATGATCCGCAGTGCTTCGCCCACTCATCATCATTCACTTCGTGGATATGCGTGGATTCTTTTTGTTCTTTCTTTCACGGCTACAGAACTGTGCAGTATCATATTCTCACCTTTCCAGTAACATAGACTTTGGCTATTGTCCCAGAGGCAGCTTGCACGTTTGTCGACGACGCGGTGTTGCTTGAGATAAACAAAAAAAAAATCAGTTTCGTTTAAAGGAGAAATAATGAATGCGATAACAACAAATTGTAATGTTATACGAAGTAAGCACAGCAGCTAGCTCTTCAGGATCCAGTCTCGCGTAGCTCCACAAAACACTGGTTTAGAGTGACCGACCAGCAATTTCTATGATACCTATATCCTAAGCCTAATGAGATGCTTACCGTTCAGAGTGTCTAATCACGGAAAGGTAACGTGGAGAATGCCGTGAAACGTTCGTAATCAGAAATTTTCTTTCTGCGGCGAATATAAGGCATACGCACGTGACAATGCATGCTGCAAACAATGCGCGCCAAAGCTGTTCGTGTTCTAGCGCGGTGGTTTGCTGCGTATGCGTGCTCACCGCGCGTATGCGCTGCGGCACGACATGAGCTACTGGCTGAAGCGAAGGCAGCGCTGCTCCTCACTGTGCAACTACTTTTACTACCTCGTAAGCTGCACAGAATAGAACACGGATAGATAATAATATACAAACTCCAATTTTGAGGAGTAATTATGGCGCGTATGGCAGCATCAGATTAAGTGACTACGTACAGCAAAGTGCGCGACTCCATAAAGGCTCATTTACACTAGCGCGACAAGACACCGATTTTGGTCTGCCGACTGTCTTTGGGAGCGTCTTTTGTCGTGTCGTCCTCTCAGTTACACTCCAACGACGCCAAGAGTCCGCCGATGGTCTGTGGAAGACTCCCTCCGCGCCTTGTCGTGCTCACAGCCTTTCGTCGGCCGATTCTCTAGTCACACTGGAGGCGCGCGCGGCGACACCGACTGAACTTGCACGCAGAAATTGAAACAGGCAGCCGTCCTCCCTTTCAGCCGTCCTCCCTCCTCTGCCATTGTCCCTCTCGGGCTACGCGGCGCAGCTCCCGCCGATGACCTGCCAACGACATGTCTGCCGATGCATTTTGCTGGTGTTTTCCGTCTGCCATCCTCTTACACTACGACGACATGCTGTCTTTCGAGGCGTCGTCGTCGTTCGTCCGACTAGTGTGACTAGGCGGTCCGGCTACATCGTCGGCGGGCGACTCGACGG
The DNA here is from genome assembly GCA_030522465.1 of Rhipicephalus appendiculatus. Lineage (NCBI taxonomy): Eukaryota > Metazoa > Arthropoda > Arachnida > Ixodida > Ixodidae > Rhipicephalus > Rhipicephalus appendiculatus. The sequence goes on from JALIZH010025329.1 coordinate 42,587, forward strand.
CCGACCGTCTGTGTCGGCCTCGTGTCTACGTCGGTGTCGTGTCGCTCTAGTGTAAAAGAGCCTTAATCCAGCTTCAAGACTCTTCTGCAGGGATGCGCGACATACCGGTTTTCTGTTTCTTTTAAGCACGATTAAAACTATAAATCCTACTCACCACGAGTAAACGATGCCGGAATCTTATCGCTATATTTCACGGTCTTTTCATGTGTACCAGGATCTAATCACACGCTGTGCCTAGTTGTCGGCCCCTTTGAGGAATTACGGCCACTCCGGCGACCGAAGCTGTTTTCATGCGGTCAGTTTTCCAAGTGTGAAGCAAACGTTGAGGACACGGCAAGTTTATGAGCCGTGTGCCCGTAGAGATGGCGCCCGCCCCTTTCGAGCGACGCAGCTCAAAGGGCGCGGGCGCTATTTGAATATTTCCTTAATTGGTGCCCATTAATGCTTCTTACGGAGGACGGGCGGCGCGTTTTAAATGCGAATGCATTTCTTAGTCGGGCTATGTGAGGCGTCCGGCGTTGTCCGCGGCGGCGTCCGCGCGCCGGCAGGTATTATCTCTCCGCTCTCACTCCCTCTCCCATAGCAACAGCTGCGGGCGCGCGCGCTTATCCTCGCCCCTAGCAACCGGAGCATGTGGTGCGAGAGAGTGTAGGAGAGGGTAGGTGCAGTGCTTCGCCGCTCCTTTTCTCGCCGTTCGCTCTCTCTCCTCCCTGCGCCCCACTCTCCCGTCCGCTCGCGCCTCGCTCTCGACCGTTCGCGGGCTGGGCGCCTCTCAAGGCGATGGCAGAAGTCGGTGAAGGCGAAATCTCTCGGCGCAAGGAATGCATTCGCATTTCCTCACGATTCCCTTCGGGGAGGTGGGGGCATTTTTTTTAATACTAGTGTTTTATGCCGGGGTTCGCCACGGCTACACTGACGTATTTCCGTGATGGATATGACGTTGCAAAATATTCACTAACAGATGGCAAAGGAAAAATACTTCAGAAAAAGTTCCGTCACCGGGAGTCGAACCTACGACCTCTCGCTCCGCAGCGCGTATCCACTCGGCCACAAACCGTACGTTCTTCGGGGTGCTAACGGCGAGCTATTTTATACACCATTTACTCTCGGCGGTACTCAGAGATCGTAGACTTCAGCGTGTTTTTGTTATGACTAGCGAGATGGCGCGATGGGCGCGCTGGGGGGAAAAACCCCTAGATCTTAGTAAGTAGCGGCACTTCTTGATCTACGCCGCCACTCTCGCAGCGCCGTCGGCCTCCTCTTTTTTTCAGCCCCTCTTTCGCGGAGCCGGCGGTGCATCCGCAGCGCTGAATGGTTGGGACGCGCCACCTAGTCAGGTGACCCTGACGTCACGAGAAACGCGCGCAAGCAAACGTCGCGCGCTTTTATTTTGCCACGCACGCCATGAACTCTCCAGGCTCCTCGCTCCGAACGTGCTTCAGAGTAGAATTCTGAGCTTCGTTCTTCGTGGCAATGCCTGAACGCTGCGCGTGTCAGTGCAGCATCAGTTCACAGAAAGGACTAAGATTATTTTATCACCCCCGAGGACAAAAGGATGCCGTGCGCAGGATGCAGCCTGAAACAAAGATTGTTGGCGGGCCAGTTGGTACATAGTGAGCGAGAAACAGAGCTCCTAGACGGGACAAAAAGTTACACGAAGCACACAGACACAGCGCTGTGTCTGTGTGCTTCGTGTAACTTTTTGTCCCGTCTAGGTGCGCTGTTTCTCGCTTAGCAGCCTGCCTTCGCTTCTCGGCGGAGACCTGAACTGTGCCGCCAGGAAAGCCAAAGTGCACACGCCATCCCGTTCCTATGTTTATTTACACCTCCTTTAATTTTTGTCGCGTTAAAATAAGTCAATTACGACGCGCTGAAAAATATCTTGGCAGCTGCCGTGAAGCAAATAACCATACGCATGGAAGCAAGGTTACGTATCTGGCACGTGTATTATACGTGGATGCTCATAGGAAGAGCCGCAAGCTTTTCGTAATCTCGCTCTCTTCTGACAAAGTTTACATGCTGAATTCGGTAATAATAAGGTACCATAGTGTTAGAAGCTTTTGTGTGAGCAGTCAGCTTTTTTTTATTTTTAGGTGTCTGAGGCAAGTCGCTGAGGTAATGGAATACAATATCTCGTCGTTTAGTCGGGAGGGAATACAGGCACGCGCATTAATTCCAAGCTGACTTTTTGGTAACACGACATAAATTTCTCACATCGGTGTTGGTACAATAGGGCGTCGGACCCACTCATTTCGGCGAATTCAATAAGTAAACCGCCACATTCTTTCTTGGCTACCTTCCTTGAGCTCATCAGGACAATCAACGAAAAAATTTGAGTGTAAACTTTATGCTGCTTACGTGATAGGCGCTTAACACGCCTCCGCGTTACGGACAGCCGAAGCAGAGACGGGGGGTAAACCGCTCAGCCTCTAGTTGGTACTCATATTTTCGCAGCACTTTAGGTTGTATTTATGGAAGCGTATTAAAAAAATATATCCGCCACTATGTTCTATCTGAAACCTAACCTATGTCCCAGCGGTCTTTTAAGCGACAGAATCTCGTATAATCCTTCAAGGAGCTGTTTAAACAAGCGCGCGCATTGATTCTAAGGAGGGCTACAGCGAGCCAGTGGAGGGTTCAGCGTGCCGTGCGCACCGCGCAGGCCAGGAGAGGGGGAGAAATCCGAGGAGAATCGAGGAGGCAAATGCGCCTGCGCAGGAGAGCGTCGCTACTTTCAAGATATCGGGGCTTCAGCTGGGTGTGTTTTAACCCTTTCAGACGTCGCCACCTATGAAGAACTGTCTGTAAATGTGTCAAATCGATACCACGTTATTTCAGGGCACTCAGTATTTTATTGTAACAAAAATATTGTCATAATATGTTAATGTATGTGTGTTATGGTAGGTAATCCTAATTAAGTTGTAATTAAATATCTATTTATCCTGAAGTCGTTTATGCGAGTGTTTTGGAAAAAAAGAATGAAGTCTCAGGCTAGAAATATAAAATAATTTTTCGTTATGTCTATTCTGAGCAAAGAAATATTATACTTTTCACATGTCTTGCAGGAAGCGGCACGTCGAACGACTCGTCAAACGTGGTAGTGTCTTGGCAAAGTGACAATAGCCAACATTACACTGCAAAGTGAAGCAAACGAAGACAAATTTATTGTGCAGGAGGTTCAGTTCATCCATATCTTGATAAATATCGCTCCTTCCTAGCCCCTAGTTGATACAAATAGCAAAAACAAGTGGTGTACACAATTGTGTACATAGCGTCTGAAAGGGTTAAAGCAACATTACCAGATTCTTTCAGTTCGCAAACTGCGGCGCCGCGGGTGTCACTCTTTCCTGTACTGCCGAGAGGGGGGCGCGCGCATTGCTATTTGACTTATTTGACTGGTGTGACGGCGGTGCTTCATGCATGGCCTCCGAGATTGTGCGCCGGGGCGCGACCTCGGAGGCCATGCATGAAGCAACAATCGAACCCGAAAGGAAAAAATTAGCACGCAATTAGTACGTTGTTGAAAGTAGCACGGATAGATGTCATTTCAACATGCCCACATTTGCCTCATTGACACTTTGATAATTAGGCGAGTATTTTTAGAGTTACGAATTTAATTAGGACTAATTAATTAATTCACATTAACGAGAAAAAAATAGTACCGGCTACAACAGTATACTGGAAATAATATGCACAAGGCCTGCTTCGCGTAACGCCGTCCCGCTTTTCTTAAATCATGCTGCGTGATAAGAGGGACACCCTGTATATTCTCTACTTGACCAGCAATCGACGGCAGGCCTCGTACGGAGGGTGATATTATCGCATGAGCCCTCCTTGCGACGGAGACAGCCGGCTGGATTCATCTCTGCTTCCGCCGCGTTCGTCGCCTACGCTCGCGAGCTTTTGCTCGTGGGTAGAACGTACGCTGCGCGTGGCGATGTTATCAATTTGGACTTCAGACGGGAAATAACGGCAATGGCAACGGCGACGCCAACGGCAAAAGCCCGTCGAGAGTTTCCATGTAATTGTTATTGCAATAGGAGAGAGAGAGAGAATTATTTACGTTTACATTGAATCCTCCGTCTTTCTTTTTTTTTCTCCAGGCTGCGTACAAAGACACAACAAAAAAAATGGACATACACCGGTGTTATTGACGACTGGAAGAAGGATCCCGTCAAAAAAGATGACATACGCATTTCTGGTACAGGTCCACAAGGAAACTGCTATGTGAGTACAAAGGGAAATGCGAGAGATCAACCTATGTGACTGAGACCGCGGCCACCATGTTTGGGACAAGTGTCCCGTTGTCGGCTTGCAAAAATGTTGTAGATCTCCCGCATTGACTGTTGTGCGCGTTAAATTCCAGGCCACCCTACCATTTGCGAGTTAACATTTATTTGCTCAACTTTCTAGCATCATCGTCTTTCGTACGTCTTTCGTCGCTGTCTTGATTTCCTTTTTGTTAAGTTTGCGCAAGAAAAGGATCATGTTTAAAGGGGTGGTGCCTTCAGTTTTGAGGCTATAGCAAGCCTGTTTTGGGTTTCCTCTGTATGCAAGGACACTCCACAATAAGGGTCGGACACAGCAAACGTTTAGAATATATTTTAATTCACTTCCGAATTGTACTTTAATGCTCATTCTCCCGATCGATGCCTATCGCTAGCGCATCAAAACTGACGTAGCTCTATGGGAAGGACAACGAAAGTTGTACTGACGTCACACCAAATCTGTAGTGACGTGAGTGACCTCCGCCACCTCCGCCGACTTTGCAACGTAAGTACCGGCAAAGCATCGGTTCCTAGCCATCGCACGTTTGTTTTGCTGGTGCTTGTGGGGCACGTGCGCGCGAGAGCAGACGGTACTCAGCATGACATGCGTCACAGCCTTGTGTGGTCACGTGACCAAACCTCCTACACTTCTACGTCACCGCCCATATCAGCGCCCAGAAAGCGAAACCGGAAATTGCCCCCCATGAATGAGGTGATATCAAATTATTTAGCGAGAATCCATGAATCTTGGTGCGTGTATCGTGCTTTCTAGAGCTATAAGAAACGCTTGCAGCAAAGAATGCACTAGCCGCAAATTTGGTGGCACCACCCCTTTTTACCAACTAGCCCATTGTCAAGTTTTTCTTGCGTAATTGGGCCAGTGACTTATCCGGTGGGGTCTTCAAGAGTTTCAACCCCCCCCCCCCCCCCCCGCTCGTCTCCCCTGCCACCACTTCTTGAAACAGAAATTGTGAACCGTCCCCGAAAAATTCAAAGCCCTTCCACTGTGTAAAGATGAAACACCAAGCGAAGCAGTTCGTTTTGTTGCATCATATTTAAAAGTTTTTCGCGACATCGCCATTTCTCTAGGAACGTTCGCCACCAGTTGCTCCTCGATACTATATTGGCCACTGCGTTTGGTCAAGCAATGTATGGATATAAGCGGAAGATGTGTCGACGCCAGCCTTTCCTGGGATGCATTTACTTTTGGGAGGTGCTTTAATACAAGAGAGTGCGCGTAACCGTAGGAGGCGGCGAACCGGGGCACAGCTCCCTTGAACAACTAGTCGCGACACACCCCACACGTCGGCACATCCCACGCGTACGGTGACAGACACTGCTAGATTGTCGCTGCCGCACAGTGACACTACAGTGTGTCACAAGCGCCAGATAGTGTGGAAAGGTGTCCGGTGACCCACAGACGGCCACACAGGCGGGACGAATACACAAAAGTATTCCCGACCGACTCTCACTGATATACCGCTGAGGCTTCCGGGAAGCGCTCGTTTGAGTTGTCACCAACTCACCGACGGCTATTTTCGGTTCCCCGAACCAGAGGATCTTGGCGTGCAACGCGCTCAACATCGCTCGCCCGGTCGCGTAGATAGGACTCACGCTTTTGGTGACGCTGGGCTCTACGTGTGCACGTGTCTTTTTGGTCGTGCCATCTCTCGGAGGCGCCGCAAAACACGCGTAGGGATGGTGCAGCGTGGGTGTCGCTCCGCCTCCGAGAAATGGCGTGACCAAGCTGCGCGAATGGAGGGCTTTTAAGGCGAAAGCCTTTAATGTCTCATGCTCACGTCCGTCCGGCGTCCGTCCGTCCGTCCATCCACCCGTGTCCGTCCGTCCGTCCGTCCGTCCACCCGTCTGTCCGTGCCGTCAGTCCGTCCGAGCCCTGCACGGAGCCAGGTGGCCGCCGGGGTGCGCAAACGGACGCCGGTGGCGTCGGACTCTACAGCGCTCGCGCTTTGCTTGCGTAGCCTCGCTGTGCCAAGCGTTTGGAATCATTCTGACCGACGCCGTCTCAATGGACACAGGCGTTCGCGGAACACACTTTGGAATTTACAAAGGGTACCGTCAATTTAAGCGCTGGAACGCGGATGGCGTTTGCACGATGCGCAAAGCGCGAGAAAATACGAACGCATGCGAACGGAGGAAGATTAGTCTCGCGTCTCGGTGCGACTCGCGGTAAAAAATTAAACAAGAAAACGCGCGCACATTCGGTTTGTGTGTTATCCCACTGAGAGTGTAAAAGAAAAAAGACATGGCATAGTCAGTCGAATGGCCACACGCTTTAGCCGTACACACTTTGGAATGTAAAAAGTGTCCAATTTTTGTCGTCATCTCGGACGCAGGTTGTTCGGGAGCCTAGCCACAGAAATGTTTGCTGTAAAATGTGGAATGCCCTAGTTCGACTAAAAATATAATAATGTTAAAAGGGCCATGACACGGTCACTTAACAATTTGTGGTTTTTAGCTAAAACTAGAAGTCGACGGTCTATTTGTCTGCAGACATATGAAAAGTGAAGTGGGCCGTAAAAGAATATTAAGGCGAAAGCCTTTCAAGTCTCATGCTCACGTCCGTGCGGTGTCCGTCCGGCGTCCGGTTTCCGTCCGTCCGGTGTCCGTCCGTCCGTCCGTCCGTCTGTCCGGCCGTCTGTCCGTCCGTCCATCCGTCCGTGCGTCTGTCCGTCTGTCTGTCCGTCCGTCCAGTGTCCGTCCGTCCGTCCGTCCGTCTGTCCGTCCATCCGTCCGTCCGTCTGTCCGTCCCTCTGTCTGTCCGTCCGTTCATCCGTCTGTCTGTCTGTCTGTCTGTCTGTCTGTCTGTCTGTCTGTCTGTCTGTCTGTCTGACCGTCCGTCCTTCCGTCCATCCGTCCGTCCATGTCCGTCCGTCCCGTCCATCCGAGCTCTGGCACAGAGCCAGGTGGCCGCCGGGATGCGCAAACGGACGCGTCGGACTCTACAGCGCTCGCTCTTTGCTTGCGTAGCTTCGCTGTGCCCAGCGTTTGCAATCATTCTGACCGACGCCGTCTCAATGGACACAGGCGTTCACGGAATACACTTTCGAATTTACAAAGGGCCCGTCAATTTAAGCGCTGGAACGCTATGGCGTTTGCACGATGCACAAAGCGCGAGAAAATAGTAACGCATGCGAACGGAGGAAGATTAGTCGGGCGTCTCGCTGCGACTCGCGGTAAAAAATTAATAAAGAAAACACGCACACATTCGGTTTGTGTGTTATCCCACTGAGAGTGTAAAAGAAAAAAGACATGGCATAGTCAGTGGAACGGCCACACGCTTTCGCCGAACACACTTTAGAATGTACAAAGTGTCCTTCAATTTTTTTCAGTGGAAAACAAGCCCTAGAAATCACCGGCTGTAAACCCCGCCCACCACCGGTGACCACCATTTCGCCATGGCGCGTGTGACGTCATGTGCTGGAAGGAGCGCAGCCATCTTCTTCTACCGAAGGTTGAGCCGCTGCAAATAGTTAAATTTGAGTGCCAAGCTGAATCAAGCTAGAATATCTCGATTTCACTAGCAGCTGACCACGGCAGAATATCGTTCGCTGGGATGGACACGCTCGCGCACCTAGCTGCTTATTACGTCACGTCTTGCGATTGCACCAGTGTTGCCTGACTCTCAGGCCCCTGGTGTGTTTATAAAAAATATTCAATTATAAATTAAGCGCTCGACCAAATTTGCTAAAATTTCGCCAGCTTATTTGTGAATGCGCCAGGTTTAACGTGCACAACACAGACTGTGATCGGAAATTGGGTGTCATGACCGCTTTAAGCTAATTTCGGGCCCGTGCAGCTTCAAGGGGGGTTTTAACTACTTGCGGTCGGCAGAAATTGACAAAATACTGCTCCATCCCCTAGCAACAAGAGGTAGCAAGAGCCACGCTGTGAATCGTAATAAAAGAAAGTAGAGCGTTGGCATTCGCGTAAAATGAAAGTGAAAACGAGTCAAGGAACGGGGGCAGTTCCATGGCGACATATGGTTTATAGAGAAGGATTATTCTGCGTCAGAAGGCTTGGATTTAATATAATCAGGAAGCAAGAGCCCCTGAGGAATCTGAATAATGAAGCAACATTTGCAGTATCCATTATGCAAAGCACGGAGAAACATATCTAAAAAGGAGAGGAAGCGACGAATGCTGATAGAAGTAATTCTCCACTATCCCACTCTCACAACCTCTTTACTCCGTTTTCCCATCATGCAAACGCGCGCAGACGCGCACACACACACACACGCACACACACACGCACGCACGCACGCACGCACACACACACACACACACATACACACACACACACGCGCGCGCGCGCACGTACACACACACACACACACACACACACACACACACACACACACACACACACAACGTCCGCGTGGTCGCGCGAAGAACAAAGGGATGAAAGGTGCGTCGCACGCGCGCGAAGCTGATTGTGAAAATTTCGACGCGACCCTAATTCTCGACTCGGGTGCGTGAATCGTGTCACTCGAGCGTTGGCGTTCATGTCTCCTGGCGTATTCACCGAGTCATCGTTGTGTCTCGTCGCGCTGCCTAAGCGTATGTCAGAGGCTGCGCAGAAAGAAGCGCTTAGTGGAGTGCACTCCCTCAAGTGCCGCACCGATATCGCAGCTGCTCTCAAGAAAACCGTGTGCTGTTTCAGCGACCTCCTTCCGACTTATTTCCAGTTAATTATTCCGACAGTTAATTCGCGCTCATCCTAAACTTGCGCTCCGATATCCATGTATCCATGGAAACTGTTGCACGAGAACCAGTGCTCTGCCATGGAGCTCTCCATTTTGCAAATCTTTACGCCTCAAGGCGTAAAGATTCGCAAAAGAAATATATACGTGCAGCAGTGGTCCTACTGCCCTTCTTCCGATCACAATAAGCCTGCGATACATAAGGATTGCGTATTCAGTAGTGACTCTGATTGCGTAGGATTGGTGAGCGTAGGAGAGGTGAGATAGGGGGAGGGGACGCGCATCCGCTGTCGGGTTGTGAGACGCGGGGGGCCGCTCCGTAGAGTAGAGGATTCCTAGAGGAGAGAAAGAGGGTGAGCGTAGGAGAGGAGAGAGAGAGGGAGGGGACGCGCATGCGCTGTGGGTTTGTAGGACGCGGGCGCCGCTGCGTAGAGTAGAGTATGCCTAGAGGAGAGAAAGGGGGTGAGCGTAGGAGAGGAGAGAGAGAGGGGGAGGGGACGCGCATGCGCTGTGGTGGTGTGGGACACGGGAAGGAGGGACGGACTAACGGACTTGCTTTATTAATTGCAGTCTCTATTACTTTGTATTCGGTATGTTATTTAGTAACTTCAGTAATAAGTGTAATATAGTAAACTTATATATTAAATTTATTCAATAAATTCACAACTAAAACTTATCATTAGAAGAGCTATCACAGACTTCCAAAGCAGAGCGATGTTCTGTCTTGAAAGTTTCCGCAGTCCACTAAAACGAAAGGTTGCGTGAAGTTTAGTATGACACATTTTTTTCCGTGTCTCCATCACGTCTCCCAGTGGTCATGTGACACGGCTTGGACATGCACAGCCTGCTTTGTGTGCCCACATTGTTAACGTCCGAGCTTTCGCCGTGACAGAGTTACATGATACTGCCGCAACAGCGTTGGAATGTACATACGTCTAATAAACAAGGTGTTTGGCCAAGAATATTCACTTGACGATATATCAGACGTGGAAAAAGACAGTTACGAATTCCGCACCGCGTGACGTACCCTCAGCTCGAACTATATTCATACAAGGAGAAGCTTCTTCGCGTCTTTTGCCGAACTAGAACGAACCCCGAAAACAGATCGATATCTCTTCGTCCACCTCCTGTCTTTTTTCTTTCTTTCTTTTTTTCTAGTAACATCTCTTTACTATCATCTTTTACTCCCCTTACCCCCTTCCCCAGCACAGGGTAGCCAGCCGGTCCAAGAACTGGCTAACCTCCCTGTCCTTCCGCTTGTCTCCCTTCCTCCTCCTCCTCCTCCTCCTCGTGCCAGTCATACCCACGTAGTCGAATCACCTCAACCAGTACAACAACGTGAGAAAGGCACACACCATTATAATATGCAAAAAATAAAAATAGAGCAGAGTAAAAACCGTACGTAACATGCACTGCTGAAACTTGTGAGGAGAAGCCCTCAAAGAGGAGTTTTATAGATCATATTGAAAATTGCCAGATTAAAGATTGCCAAAATAATTTCACCTTCTTTAAAAAACTTCATGTCTACACTGAGCCGCAACCACCTCTTTCGAATTTCGCGAAAATGGGATTTCGATGAGAGGCTACAAAAAATATGTTGAAGCTGTAGGTCTGACAAATTTTTTCCACATTCTACGGATAGTTTTCGTCGACAAAACATTATGACTTTGCACTTTTGATGCTGTTCTTTTAAGCAAAAAAATCGGGTAGTCGGGAGAAAGTTCAATAATGCTCAAATTAAGGATTTTTCTCTCCGTGCGTATAAACGCCAGACTTTCCAAAATTTTTTTGGAGCATTGCCATACGTTAGGTTAACAAATGTATTAAAGAAAATTAAGACACGTTAACTAGAAATGTTAAACTGAGGGCAAATCTCTAAAAATGCAATATTTTAAGGGAACCAAAGAGTTCAAAATCCAACAAAAATGCAATACTTTAAGGGAACCAATGAGTTCCCTTAAAGTGCAAATTTGTTCATGTGCGTGCATGCACGCGTCGTAGTTTTGGTCCTGGCGTAAGCACTAACCGCAATATTTTTTTTGAAATGTAGTCGAGTCGTGCTCTGGGAAGGAACAGTTTATTTACCCCTAATGTATACACAGGGCGTCAGTCACAAGTCATAGTCAGACAAGTTAGAAAGTCACAACCGTCACTGAAGCAGTTGTGTTTTTTGCTCCTGGTGAAGCAGCCTTGTGATCTTGATTACATGCGGCAAGGGGGGTGCCTTGCGCTAGGTGTTGGTGGCACCCAGGGTGACCGTCGTGGAAAGCCGCGGTCACGCGGGTACCACCCACATGAGTTCACAACATTTTTTACACTTAGCAGCTGCATTATTGTTGGTGACCTTCAGTGCCATGTTTTCTTTGTTATGCCTCCTTCTTCCGATCGATGCTTCCTGCGTCTTTGCACAAGGCATGGTTGTCACTCAATATAATCAACCTGATTTCGCAGTGAACGTTTTTCATTTTGTAGAGAATCATTTTCAGCTGAAGAAGCACCGCTGTGGAGTATTCTTGCTTCATGCACTGCACCTTTTATAGATGTATAAGGTTGAAAAGCAGCGTCTATTCCGGCATTTTATTCTTTGGAGATTCGGCTGTTCTTGCAACAAGCAATTCGTTGGCGCTCTTGGCTGACGCGCGTCCACTGCCACATGTGCCACGACTGAATGTCATGCACTGTAGAGTAGTAGAGTAGATCCTTGAATCTGTGGAGCACACCCACGCTGGGGGGATTGGCCAAGAACCGGATAGTTTTGTAAAATTATTTACAAAAGTTTAAATTTGGTCTATTTAAAAGAAATAAGAATGCAACAGGAAGAAATTATTAATGGAGTGTAATAATGAACTGGAAGAAAGCAATGAAGCGATGAATTTAATTTAAATTAACAAAAAAGAAAAGCAGGTGGGAGAAGTTTGGAAAAGTATAAAGTAGGAGAAAAGATTGATTTCAACGCTTAAATCTCTTTGAACCTTTAATGAACTCCTGCAGTGCATCAGCAATGTTCCCGTCACTATGGCCCAGACCCAAAGCCCCAAAAGAAAGGACATTTTGCGCATTTAAATCTAACCTAAGGAGGCGGAAAATGGCACCTAAAGTATTTTTGCGCAAGCAAGAGTATCTCTTACAAGAAATGAGAAAATGCTCGGTTGTCTCAGGAACTCCGCAAAAAGAACAATGAGGGGAAGCTGCCAGACCAGCTCTGTGTAAATATAAATTTAGCGGTGGAGTCTGACAACGCAGTCTCGTGAGTGCGACTTCCATTGCTCGAGTTTGACATACTTTAGTATTCCAGGGATAAATTAAGTGCTGGAATTCTGATGTGGCCGTTATTGCAGGTGCAGAAAATTCATGTAACATCAGTTTTCTTCTTAATCTAGCCCCTATAATAAATTTGGATGCCGGCAAAACCTCAATAACAGGCCCATTTAAAGATGACTTCGCTAGAGCATCTGCCATTTCATTCATGAATAGGCCCTTATGCCCTGGAATCCATACCAGCCTGATCAAATTAATGTGTGGGGGAACTAATGCTTTGAAAGCAGTCAGAGCAGGTGAGTCCTCATTTACAGTAAGGGAGGAACATACTGATAGTGAATCCGTCAAAATTACAACAGTCAATCCGTCAAATTACCTTATTGATGCCTGTTAATTTACGGAGAGCTAGAATTATCGCTAAAAATTCTGCTTCGAAAATGGGCACAAAATCTGGAAGGCGCAAAGAAAACGACCAATCTAGGGTAGGAGAAAAAAATACCCATTCCGCATTTCTCTTCACTTTGTGAAGCATCAGTCGCTATGATCGTTTTTATTGGCATATGTACCAGGCAATCCCTTAATATAGCTTTTAAAAATCGGTCGGGCATTAATTTTGCATTTTTCGGAAAGATATCGTCCAAACTGTATTTTAATAAAATTGTTTTTGTTGCTGATGAACGGCACATCATTAATTTTAACGCTTAATTCGTCTAGAAGGCGCTGTATAACGAGAATTTGAGGCGTATGAAATCTCGGCCACTCATTTCCAAAAAACAAGTCAGGACGGTCAATAAAAATTGTTTCTAAACGCCTTACAGGGGATTCATACAACCTGAGAAATGACTGTGCTGCTAATAATTTAAAACGGGTAGCAAGTGAGGGAAGCCTAGCTTCCAGGTACAAGACCTTGATAGCTACAAACTTAGGAAGCCCCAGGCACAGTCTCAATGCTTGTCTCTCGAGGACTACAAGAGGATGGATCTTGTAAGCAGGCGCCCCGGCGTATAAAATGCACCCAAACTCGAGCACAGGGCGAATATACATGCAGTACACTGAGAGAAGAGTTTTTCTCCGCATACCTACACGACTATTGCTAATTTTGCTTAATAATCCAACCGCTCGTCCACCCTTTGCTGCGATGTATTCAATATGTGGTTTCCAAGACATGGATCGGTCGTAAATCACACCAAGATATTTCACATTCTCTACTTGTGGAATACTCTCAAGATGGTAAGACAGTGAAATGTAAATAGGGTCTTTCACTGGGAATGTTAAAACAGAACATTTTCTGACATTTAAATACAGATGTATACTATCAAGCCAACTTTCTACGGCTGATAGGTATGATTGTAATATTTGGAATAGCTTATGAATATCCTCTGCTGATGAAAAAAATGCAATGTCATCAGCATATACATACGTGTGTACGTCCTGATGTCATGGAATAGAACTCATCAAAATATTAAATAATACCGGGGAAAGGACTGCCCCTTGAGGTACACCTCTTGTTTGCACGTACGTAGAAGACGAGATGCCACTTTGGGAGCAATAGAACGTTCTGTTGCGTAGGAATTCCGCAATCCATGTTTTTATATAGTTCGGAAAGTTAAGGTTGTGTAGCTGATTAATTAACACTATATGCTCAACGCTGTCATATGCTTTGGCAATGTCGAGAGTAACTAAAGCAGCATATTTTCTTTCACGCTTAGCTAATTTAATGCGACTTTCAAGGTCTATATGGGCCTGCCATATAGAACATCCTGATCTGAAGCCAATTTGCGATGGATTTAGAATTTCTCTCTCATTAATGAAATTTGTTATGCGTATGTTTAAGATTCTCTCGATTAATTTTACAAAATTCGAAGTTAGTGCAATGGGCCTAATGTCATCTAATACATACCCCTTACCCGGTGCTTTAAGTAATGGTATTATCTTAGCTATTTTCCACTCTAACGGGAGCCATGCCATTCTTATTGAATAATTGATTACATCCAATAGGTACTCTTCGGATTCTTTATAGATCATTTTCAGCATGGCCGACGTAACTCCGTCAGGGCCAGGAGCCGCTGATGAAAGGTTCGCTATCACCTGTGATAGTTCATCCCCGGAAACATCTGTGAAGTCATCCTCACTTAAAGCATGCAATGGTGGTGGTGATAGTTGGCAAGAAAAACGATGCTCCAACCCCTTACCAATTGCTTCCAGGGAATCTTTTATTTATTCTTGAGACAAAATGATAGAATCTGCACTGACGGATTGCGGAATCATTTTCTTTTTACGTAGGTATCTATATAATGCCCTTTTATTGTTGGATTTAGAAAGATATTCGAATGTCCGAATGTCGTAATCTTCTTTCGCCTTGGCAACTGTACGTTTAGAAGCACCTGCGCAGAACTGATAGTCTTTCCAGTTTTGAGGGCACTGATTGTACAATAGCCTTTTCCAGGCTGCCTTCCTGCGCCTATAGTCTCTCGAACAATCATCATTCCAACCAAGGAGAATTAGAGTTCTGCCTAACTGACGAGACCACAAATTCAGATTTCTCGCGGGAATTATTCAAAACAGAACATATGCTCTCAGCCTTCAACTTCGTGCTTTTGTCCGATAGAGAAGCCAGTGAAGAAATCAAGGAATTTTTAAACTTCGAGTAATTTATCAACGTACGAGCATTAGAGATTGATGAGGCTACCGGACTTACTATTTCGAAGGTAACCGGCAAATGGTAGCTATTTGTAGCGCAATCAACCACTGCCCAAGACGAAACATTAAGATTCGAGCTTGTAAAAGTTAAATCCAGCGCTGAAGAAGTCTGACCACTCACGTATGTTGGACTTCCTGAATTTAGACATGTAAAATGATTATCTTGGGCCCAATCCCACAAACGGCTGCCACGCGCATCAGTTGTTAGCCCCCCATGTGACATGATGGGCGTTGAAGTCTCCTGCTAATGAAAATATTTCCTCCACACGTTGAAATTACAGTATCCAATGGCCGAGTGTCATGCACGCCTGAAGGAAAGTAAGCATTTGCTACTGAAAAAGCCTGACCAGACGGGAGATTTATGCTAATAACTAAAATTTCATATTCCTGGGAGAGTAACTTTAACGTCAATTTTGCTTTATGGCAAAGTCTGTTTGAAATCATTGTGATTATTCCACCACCTCTCGTTGGGCGGTCTAGTCTGAACGAACGATAATTCCTAAAGTGAAAATTGGTATCTGGAACAAGCCAATATTTTTGCAATAAAATTAAATGAGGATTTAACTTATCACACAAGCAATCTAAATCAGTAATTGCAGCAAATATAGAGCGACAATTCCACTGCAAAACTCTCAGGGACGCTATTTTGGCGGAAGAATTGTTGCGCAGACAACTTTCTCCAAAATTCTTTCTTTCAGAACTTTACTGGGCGGAGTCTTTTTTTGGTTTAGATTTAGGGGAAGTAGGAGAAGCGTGGTTCAACGGGGACCGGCTGCGTTTTTGAGCCCGAGCATCCAACTCGACATCAGTAGACACATTTAAGTCTAACACATGTTCTTGAACGACATGCGGCGTATACTCTGAAGAGCCCTGGATGTTATCACCAGTATTCACCACCTCATTACATACTGCACTAGCTTCACTGGCAGTCGGTACGTTATTGGATTCAGGATTACCAGGTGTAGTTGGGATTAGGAGTTTAGCAGTTTGGTTGTTGACGACTTGAGCTATACATTCGGAGATGCTAGCTACTAATTGGTCCATTACTCTAGCCATAGCTTTTCCTACCGCTACCTCAACTGCCTGGGCTATATTAGTCTCCGTACATGATTGACGTGCTGTAACGCCAGCATAGCCATTCACTCTCTCCTTAACAGTAGCAATGGCTTCCCTCCTAGAACATCTCCTTTTGTCTAGAATTTCCAGCACCTGTATTTCCTCATGTCGAATCGGGCACTCTGCAAAGTCAGCTGCGTGTTGTCCCCCGCACAAGCAACACAGGTCATCTTGGGCCGTACATTCTCGATCTGAGTGGCCTTCACCACATATACAACAGCGCTCATCTGATTTGCAGCCACGAGAGCTATGCCCAAACCTCCAGCAGTTCCGGCATTGCAATGGGCGTGACGCTAGCTGATCAACCCTAAAAACTAATGGCCATGCTTTAATTTCAGAAGGGCATGATGTACCCGCAAAAGTCGCAATCACTGACTCCGTCGGGACTCGCTTATTGTCTACCACTCGATTACACCGGTAGACTGCCACCACACCTGCCACAGAAAGCTTCTCAAGAGTCTCCGTAGGGCTTAGTTGTGCGTCTACACCGCGTACGATGCCTTTGGTGCAAGCGAGATGTGGTGGAATATGCGCACTCACCGGGATCGATGCAAAAGAAGAGCATTTTAGGAGATCCTTTACACATGTCTGGTCTGGCGATCTGCATACAGTTCCACCGCGACCAAACTGCCGCACGTCGGTAATGCTCTGGTAGTTCGGAGTCACTGCATGGAGATGTTCCTGTATCGCCTTAGGGTTATTAAGCTTAATGAAATGCCCCCCCCCCCCCCCAAGGGCACCAGAGCGACGGGAACACTGCTCACGCCACTGCGGAGAAACAAGTCAAGTGGTAAATCATCACTGTTCAGAGAGGCCGTCCACAGGGAACGATCATGACCAGGAGAATTCCGAGACATCAGTGCAGCCTCAAGTAAAGAACGTAGAGAAAACGACACTGATCCTGCATGGATTGAAAAAGAACACAGCAGATACTAGTCGAAAGGTAAAACTATCCGGTACTCAGCCACCCAACTAAGACCTCGAACACGGGCGGGGTCGAACTCGGGAGCGTCGGCAAAAGAACAACCACCCGAGGAGGAGGCCACTTCTTTGTTTTCATTTCCCTGAAGGCTTTCAAGTCAGCACTTGGAAGGTGAATCAGCGTCACATTCTGTAGCTTTATGTTGATGACATCTACCATGTCTTTCGCGCACTTAATAATCGATGTGGCAGAGCTGCGGAGGTTGTGTCAGGTTTCGTGATCCTTGACGACGCCCCCCATTTCATCGCAAGCGTTCTTGCCGTGCCCCGCTGCAGGAAATGGCCACCGCACCAGGCACATTTGATCGCTGTTCGTGAAGCTGGTACCTGTTCTTGAAATGGCTCGGGGCACCATCGCTGACGTATGTAACATGTGCATATAAAGGAGCAACACCCTCGAGCCCCTCCTGGACCTTTGCGAGAGCGTAGCATGCGTGGGCGGAGTCGTGGCTAGTGTCATCACTGATAAGCCTGAGCGCAGCTGCGGGTTCCTTTTCTAGTCGTGACGATGCATGTGAAGATGGAGACTTGGGCTTTTTGCCAGTGATATGACTGAACTTCAGCCGGCAGAAGTAGGGTCCAATATTTAGCGAAGTCAAAATGCCAGATGACGCAGCCTTTCTCGCATAAAAAAACCTTTACATTCCTGAACCCCTACCGGTAGATCCGAATGCACTCCCTTTAACACCCCCGATCCGGACGAAAACTTGGATGCAGATGTCACACTTGCGGAGGTAAAACAGGCCTTTGCTTATATTACGCGGGACACTGCACCAGGGCCGGATCGTATAACATACAAGGTCCTCCGAAATGTAGATGATGTATCTCTACAGGAGCTCACGGATCTCTTTAACGAACACTGGAGCAAGGGCACGTTACCTTGCGATTGGAAACATGCCCAGATTAATCTGATTCCCAAATCGGGCAAATCATTACTTCTCCAAAATTTACGACCCATCTCCCTCACGAGTTGTGTAGGCACACTTTTTGAGCACGTCGTTCTCCGGCGACTACAACCACATTTAGAAGTTCATAACTTCTTTCCCAACACCCAGTTTGGCTTTCGACCCAACCTATCGGCGCAGGATGTCCTCCTGCATGTTAAAGAGACCCTATTTCTTCCCAAATGACGGACGGCCCGAACCAGAGCCATTCTCGCATTAGACATACAAAAGGCATTTGACAATGTAGGGCACGAACACATCCTTAGGACACTGGCCACCACTGGCTGCGGCCGTAGGACCTGGCATTATGTCAAAGCCTTTTCGGAAAATCGCACCGCCGAGGTTAGATTAGGTTCACTCACATCCACCACTTTTGCCCTCCCGAACAGGGGTACACCCCAGGGGAGCGGTCCTATCACCACTCTTATTCAATGTAGCCATGGCCCCATTGGCGAAAGCCCTCGCAGGTATTCCTAAATTACAGCACGCATTTTATGCGGATGATATGACTCTGTGGGTGTGCCATGGCTCCATTGGGGAGGCACAAGATCTTCTACAAACAGCTATCAACATCATCGAGAAGCATATTAGCACAATGGGTCTTCACTGTTCGCCAGAAAAGTCCGAATTACTTACAATTAAACCCCACACGCGCGACCCAAGCATTGACCTGTTCGTACATGGTCAACCTGTGCCAAGAGTACATAAGATCAGGATATTGGGTCTACACATCCAATCAAACTTAGATGCAAACTTCACCTTGAACCTTCTGGATAAGCAAATAAAGCAAATTTCAGGACTGATTCGCCGGATTGCGTCGCGCAATCATGGTCTCTCTGAGAAGGACACAATGGAAATTGTTGAAGCTTTGGTGGTAAGTCGCCTCGCTTATCATCTTCCATATCACCACCTCACTCAAAAGCAACTACAACGGGCGAACAGTCTAATCAGGCGGGCGGTCAAGACCGCACTGAGGCTGCCGATGCGCACCACCACTACTCACCTCCTACAGACCGGTCTGTATAATACCGTCTAGAAAATTATAGAGGCACAGAAGGAGCAACCAACTCTTGCGCCTCTCTCGGACACCCACAGGGCGGAATCTGCTCCGAACCCTGAGGCTCGAGCCAAGCGACACGATGCGTAACGAAGAAGCATGGTCCCCTATTCCGATAAAGGTCGCGGCGCAAATGCAACTCAAACCATTGCCACGCAACATGAATCCACAACGCCACCCAGGCCGACGCAAGGCACGAGCTAATTATTACACACGGTGGTACAGAAATCGTGATGACGTCCTTTATGTCGACGCTGCGGTAGGCCCGCTTGAAGGAACGGCCACAGCTGCTGCTATGACAGAGGACGGACGCATTAACATCTCCGCGTCGATTAAGACGGCTCACCCCGACGTGGCTGAGGGGGGGTCGCACTAACCCTAGTAGTGGCGCATGCGGCCGCAGATTCTACAATTACAGAAATTTGCACCGATTCACAAAGCGCCTATCGATATTTCCGTCAAGGCATAGCACCAAACACGGTTTCACGCATTTTGCGAAACATTCGTTCACTTCCCCGTCCGGTGACTATCACGTGGGTGCCTGGACATGAGTGTATCCCCGGGAATGAGCGCGTTAATGCGCATGTCCGAGATCTTTCCATCCGGACCCTGGAGGACCGCTCACCCAAACCCGTGAAAAAAGCCAGAAGAGGGAATCTGCACCTATCATCAGATTACGTCCTATTACAGGAACGGCAGACGAGATTTGCCTGCCCCTCACTACTCCCCTTTCCCCTAATCAGAGCTCGGTCTGGCGCCAGCTCCAGACGAAAACATTTATTTCCCCCTATCTGGCACATCTATTCTACCCAGCTCTCCATCAACCATATTGCCCCACCTGTGGGGCTCCCGAGGCGGATCTGTTCCACTGTTTGTGGAGCTGCCCAAAAGCCGCTGGCGGTAGACCCTATTCCCAATCCTTCCTTTTCCTCGTGGGAGGCCGCTCTTCGGGCCACTGGCTCGGACGACCAGCTGCGGCTGGTCGACCGCGCCTGCCTTGAGATGTCGGCCAGGGGGCTCCCGGACGTCTAGGGGCCCAACCACACTAACTTTAATTGTTTTAATAAAGTTGTATCCTCCTCCTCCTCCTCCGCGGACGACGCCGGATGCCTGACATAGCCCGACTAAGAAATGCATTCGCATTTAAAATGTCATTGTTTATGATGGCACAAAAGCGCCAAGGGTCGTTTCTTTTAATATGCAATTGTCCTTTTTTCCCGCACGGTTCGTACAACTCAGTCTCTCTATTTATTGTATCATGGTGAGTCAAGTGTCCACCGTGGAATCAACACACTCCTGGATCTCTGTATTTTCAGCATGCACAGAAGCAGATAGCTAGACCCCTAAATGGCCAGAAGGGAAGGATGCCTCGTATTGACTGGGTGTAATCGCGTAGGGTGAGTTGCTTCTCTGTCGGTGAACACCTTTAAGTGTTTTGCATGCCAAGGGCGCTCACGGTCATGTCTGCCAAGATTTGCAACGCTAGGCGTGTGGAAAGATGTGAAATTTCAAAATGAACGCCGTTTGCCCTTCTCGCAGGCGCGCGATCCGAGATAGAAGGGTGGACGTAAAACAAGGAATGGTCCTGCGTAGTTATCTCGGCTTTGACGTCGCTCCTCTGCGGCACTGGTTCTGTGACATCTCTCGCTGTAGCTCGTGAGACTGCGAGCATTATTCGAGGCGACATGTGTAATTTGTGTAATCTGTTGCTTGAACAGATGAATGAAAGTTGAGAAGAAAAATAATAAAGCACACAAGCGGAATGTGAGTGCTTTTTTTATTTGTATTTTTTACTTCGAATCGCAGCGAGATGTGAGACTTAATCTGCCTCCATTTTTTATGCGTTGGTCTTCTCGCCGTTCCCGCGTCGTGCCGGCGCCAGCCCTGACAACGCTTGGCGCGTTTTTGGGGCAGCGCCCCTAATAGCAGTTCTATCTATGCGACGCGGTCTATCGCGGTAAGGATCCGCGCCAGCCTCCCCAAACGTGCGCGCACTCAGGGATCCGTCCCACAGAAACAGGCAGTACACTACAGAGAACGCCGAAACAACACAACACCACTCACGTGCCCGACCTGGCTAGACTCTAACATGGCTCAGGCACGTCATGCGCACGTGACCTTGCGTGCGCATGACGCCTCCTCGCGTCATGGTTTCGCGACTTGTAATGAACCAACTTGAAAAATGATTGTGAATCAACGCTCTTCCTTGGGCACTCAACAACTTCCAGTGTCTAACTACAATTTCTCATGTGAGCTTGTGAAGGGCCCTTTAAGAAGTATATTACAAACAAACCAAACCCGAGCGTACATCAAGATTTTCTTACTTTTGATGTACACTCCTTTCCCTGACGGCACTCCATGGTTTGGCACCTTCCTGCGGCTGCACACATGGACCTCCTATTTCCTGCCCACTGCCCCGCCCATGTCTTCAAGGTCGTTCACTTCCCTCAGGACACTTGAATGGGCAAACCGCCTTAGATGTCCACCCGCCGCGTCCTCGGCCATGGACGCCACTGTCCTCTTATTCTCCTCTCATCTTCCCATCTTTATTTCCCTCTCCTCATTCCATAGCAGACGCTGAGACGTGCTCAATTTAAGGTTGCAGAAATAGCGTCTTCTTTTTTCTCCTGAACCTCTGCTCCTCCAGCCGCTCGCGACATGTCAGCGCCTTGGCGTAGGCGCGTCCCATTTTGTGTCTGCTCGCGGTTGTTTGCCGGAAGTTGGCTGAACTAGAGGGCTAGTTTGAACCCCATAGTGTTCCTAAAAGTCAATGTTGCCCGGTAACATGAATAACGGTCTCAAACTGCCCTAGAAAGCGGAATTTGAGGTTGAATAGTCTTCATATAGGCGCCGATTTGGAAAATAGGCATTTATAGACACTTTTAGGCATTTAAGCACGAACGCCGAAAATAGGCATTTATAGGCACTATAAAAACACTCTAAAAGGCCTTCTTAACCTCTAATTCACGCTCATATATCACTGGGGCACGATAGGAACGCAAGGAACAAAATAGGCATTTGCCTAAAATCCGGTCTCTAGTTATCACTTTACCGACGTGCCTTGGGAGGCGATAAATGTCAGCGGTGGATCCTCTCCAGCCACCTCCTTTGTGATCCGTACGCAGGCTCGCGTGTGCGAAAGATTTTGAAAGCGATTCCTGCGAAGCGTGTGACTCAGCATCGCGGCATGCTCAGTGGCTGGACCCATGTAGAAGTTTTTGGATATGCGTAAAATGTAGTAATAAGTTGCTTTCAGAACCTACTGTTCCTGTTTTTTCTGTCAATCCGCCATTCCACAGAACACATTGACGACCAAAAAATAATGGTAATGGAAACTATAGCTCCATGCTCCCTCAATGTTGTTGTTACTCAGTTTACGTCAATTTGGCTACATTTCGTGCTTCGAAACTCCTAGCTCACAACAATAATGCAACATATTTTTTACAGATTAAGTTATAACACGTTCTTGGCTTTAATCCTGACGAGTTTAAAGAAAATCGAAGGTGGTGTTTTTTTTTTAAATGACCTTCCAAATATTGCATTTTTTAGAGACTTGTCCTCAGTTGAACATTTCTGGTTAAGGTTTGAAGTCACTCTCAGCAATTTCGTTAAACACATTTGTTAACCTAACGTATGGCAATGTTCTAAAAAATTTTGGGATGCCTTGCGTTTATACGCGCTCAGCAAAAAATCTTAAATTTGAGCATTATTTAACTTTTGTGCCGATTTTGCGATTTTTTTTAATGAACAGCACAAAAACTGCGGAGTAATAATGTTTTGTCGACGCAAACTATCCGTAGTACATGGAGAACTTTTGTCAGACTACAGCTACAATAGTTTTTGTGTGGCATCTCATCGAAATCCCATTTTCGCGAAATTCTAAAGAGGCGGTTGCGGCTCACTGGAGACTTCTAAATTTTTTTTAAAGGTGAATTTTTTTTCGCGAAACCAAAAGAGTGTTTTTGTGGTCTTGCGGACTGGGACAGAAAAATATATTTTTTGCGGCGAAATTACAGGAGGTCGGCGGACATGCACCGAAGTTCTTATCTGAACACATCAATATAGTTGTTTCCATTCCATTACCTGAAAGCACCCTACTGAAGAGAGTGTTGTGTTCTTTGTCTTCTCTGTTCTTATTACGCTCCTTATTGAAATCAAGTTCATGCTCAAAATAACTTTTCTTACTATAATATCTGCTACCAAACGCCCTTGATGATTCCTATTGTTTCTGTAGAAAGAATATGCACAGTATACCGCTGCCAAATAATGGTTCATCGTAACCAGTATGTCCGGTCAGCTGTTACCAGAGTCAGGCCGTTTCGTACAAGGAATTACCGTAGAATGAAACACACTTGTTAGCGTTGTATCCGCCAACAAAACTTAGACATGTGCCACTGAAAACGCTTGGTGTCGATTCCATGTTCGGGCAACACCACCTAGATTACTGGCTCGGGCCCCTATCGGGCCCGATGCACCAGGCTGGGCCGGGCCGAGTAGGTTGAAATTTTCTCTCGGGTTTGGACCAGGCCCGGGTCTCGCATTTGAGGTTCGGGAGGGTAAATTTGTGCAGGGCTCGGGCCGGGTCAGTGCTACAGGCGTCGCTCGAAAACATAATAATAATAATAATAATAATAATAATAATAATAATAATAATAATAATAATAATAATAATAATAAGAAGAAGAAGAAGAAGAAGAAGAATATCCGCGGGGTTTTACTTCCCAAAACCACGATATGATTATGAGCGACGGAGGGGCGCCGTAGTGGAGGGCTCCGGAAATTTTGACCGTCTGGCGTTCTTTAACGTGCGCTGACGCGCACAGTGAACAGGCCTCTACGATTTGGCCTACACCGAAATGCGACCACCGCCGCCGGGATCGAAACCGCGACATTTGGGTCAGCAGCCGAGCACCGTAAGCACTGACCACTGTGGCGGACGTTGCTCACAAACATATCGTCGCTTTGGCACGTGAAACGCCGAAAATTATTACTTTTCGCATTTGATGAAGCTGATGGTGAACTAGAAAAGATAATTTGCAAGATCTTAATTAATCTACAATGCAACTGTACCCTGGAGAGGTGCTTCTGCCTCCAGGGAGCGACTGTCTGTAAGCGTGACAGGCGGCGTTCTTTCCGTGGTGTCCACGTAAGGTAAAAAAAAAAAAGAGGAACGTGTATCTTGCAGAAGAACATCCTGTATATAAATATGCACAACTTTATTTTCGTTGTTCCTCCTTTGTTTCTCCATAGATACAGCTTTGGATTAAATGTCCCGGACGACTATACTGTGGCAATCAGAATGGGCTATGACCCATCACCCAATTTTAAATACGGAACTGTAATGACGTGTCAACACGGCTATACGTGCCCTGCCATTTACTGGCATTGGGACTTTGTCAAAGTAGGCAAACCCCGAGACCTTCAAGGCTGGAGAGTTCTTCGTGCACGCAGTTGATATGTTTTATCCTTCTACATATCCGCCGTCCTATGATTACGAAGCTCAACTGCGAGTACGTATAACGCAGGGAACTGCTCTGAAACCAAGTTCCATAAAGAAACGAAGACATCAAATGTACCGCTCATTCCCTGCATTTAATGAAAATTGCTCATATCACTTTACGAAAAAAAGAAAACAAAGGCTGCTTCGCATCTGCGATGAAGGGTGCGTTCAAATACTCCTCGTGCACGGTTAATTACGGAGCTCAACCGGCAGCGGCACGCTTGAAACCCCCTGCCACACGGGGCAACCTAAGTGCACTCTGAGGGAGTGCACTTCGCCGCAAGTGTCTTTCGCACGCTGTCACACGGGAGCGCTTAGTGACAGCTGCTGCAAAGTGCACTTGCCGGTGAGTGCGTTTGCCAAACTAACTTCGATGCGACGGAGTGTCTAGCCTCGGTAGAGGTGGCTCTTTAATAAATAAAATATTATCCGAGGCAGCGCCTCATCTATTTTTCAGTGCCTGGGCGAAGGAGCGGAGCGCAATGGGAACCGGCCGTCGGCCTTAGTGCGGCTTTTAGCCGCCAGGCGCCACCACTCTAGTAGACCCGCCGTCGTGTTTTCGCTCGCGGAAACGAATGCTGTGGCTGCACTGGGAGCTGCTATATGGTTCCAGTTTTCGGTTATATTCGCGCTGTTTGAAGTATAATGAAACTTCTAAACGGGAATCGTGAAGCACTTGTCGTTCTGGGCAACCAGCCCATTTCAATGGCACGAGTCGTTCGCGGCTATTCGATCGAGGCGATCGGGCGTCGTCTGCTAGGCCGTTACCACAGAGCGCGTGCCAGGGATGAGAGGAAGATTGTTTTGTCACCATTATGTTCACTGGACTGAGGGTTGGTTTTCGACTGTCTGAATTTCTGAAAGCTTGGGCGCCTGTTTAGGCATGGGGCAGCCTGCTCAGCCTTGTGCATGCATTCATTGTGACACTGTACAGGATGATTGCCGGTTGTTTCGCCGGCAGCGCATGTGGTGTCCATAGGCTCCGATTCTTCAGCTTTGGAACCTAATGTCAGCTCTGCACATGACAGCGATCGCGAGGCAGCGATCCTACGGGCGGGGGTACATTCACTCGTTGACTGTTCGGGCGCAGCACGGTCAGGTTTATTGATACTTGTCATGCTTGGTTCAGTTGTTACCTTCGGCTGCAAACGTGAAGGGTAGTCTGCAAAGATCGACGCTAATGCATTCTTTTGAGCCGCGGCTTCTTATATTCTATGAAAACTTCGGATCGTAAATTACGGCTACATATTGTTGTAGTTTGAAGATGTACTGGGAGACCAATTATCCCGCTTAATTACTTTAAGCAACCTCCCCTAACACCAGCGGCAGAGGGAATTTCATGGAACGACAGCCGAACAGTGTAGATGCCTCATCAAACGCGAAAATTGACCGTCGGCGGCGTCGAGCGTTGGCGGCGTCAACACAAGTGATGTAACGGAGCATCATTACGTGATAACGCCATCACATGACGTGACAGATCATAAAATTTTGTGACATTGTGATTTCACATAACGTGACGTTGTCATATTACATCTTCGCTTGGTCAAAATGGGCCGATCACGGAGGCAGTACATAACCAGCTGAGGTGCAGAAATCTTGTACTGCGTCCGATGCTTGAGGCAGTGAGAAAACCACGTTAGGTATAGAAATATATCGGAGGGAAGCAGGAGATGTTCAATACATAAGAGAGTTTCAGAATACCGTACGTAAAGCTTGCGGGCGTTGCGGACGTAGCGTTACGGGCGTCACTTGACGAGAGCCTGCAAGAGGTTAGCGTATCATGCATGCGCAGTGGCGCGAAACGCTAACGCAAAGCTTTGCGTGCGCTATTCCAAAACTCTAATGACTGGGAAGAGAAAAAGCTGGCTTTCGCCTTTCAGTCGTCTTAGGTGAATGCATAAGGGACACTGTGAGTTTTTTTGGTCTTTCTTTATAAATAAAGGGAAATAAGAAAAATATAATCATCATTTCTTTCGTTTCGATTTGGAGAGTGGTACACAACAGCATGACAAACTGAAGCATGCAAATGACGTGGTTGCAATAGCCTGAAATAGGAAATAAAAAGCGAATACTATCAAACTCGAAAGCAAGTGTCGAACCAACAGCACGGTCTTACAGACTGCCTGCGGAATACGTACAGTGGGCATGGAAGAAACGCGAACGTGTGGCATCGACATTCTTTGCTGTTCCGCATTTATTCTTGAGCGGTAGAATCCTGGATGATTGATAAAAAGATAGTGTCATCCCCTGTACAAACAAAGGCCATCTAGCATCTTTTTATTGCCACCAGGATCAGAGCTTGATGAAAACAGCGCGCCGCGGTTTTCGCGTTGCTTTCCATTCCCCCTGTACATATGAAATCTTGCGAGAAGCGCGAATTAAATAAACTCCGATGCAAACACGCATTCACGAGCTTCGTAGTACGCGCGGCCGTTCAGCGCCAGCTTCCCGTAGTCTACTCGCGCAGCGCCGCCACGCAGCAGCGGCGAGCGGAGGCGCAGCGCGCGCTCGACGGCCCGAGGAGAGCGTTCGCCCAGGAACTGAAAAAATAGAGGAGGCGCTGGTTGGACTTGAAATAGACGAGCACGAAAGTTGCAGTTACATGTATGTAGTAAGGCCGGTGGTCTCGAAAAAATTTGTCTAGGAGCGTTTATTTAGATTTCTTTACCTATGTACAACCTGCTGTCAGCAATGTTAAATTCGTTTTATATATGTAGCTCAACGGGAGCTTTAAATTGCTCACTGTATTTCTCCTCATGATTATCCGACACTATATATTTATTAAAAACTCAAATGTAACGTTAATGTAACGACACGTTCCGATTTTGGAAATGTAACTGTAACGAATTCCTTTTGAATTTGAGGAACTTGTAACGGGAACTCGTTCCAAAATTGGGAAGGAACGAGAAACGAACTTTCGTTCCTGTTTCAGAGGAATGTGTACAACACTGCGCCAAAGTGACATCCTGGGGGCGATAGTGCACTCACTCAAAATGACATTAAATTTGCCAGTGTGACCTGAATATGACTCCCATTCCAATTTGGCCATTCCAAGTGCAACATGCCCCCCACAAAAAATAGACCACCAGTGTCGAAAAAAAATTGAGCTAGAAGATAAATGTGTGAGAGCAATATTACTGCAGTATTTTAGCAAAGATATTACTGCAGTATATTAGCAAAGAAGCCAGAAAGCACGCAAATTCATACAACGGTCATCGCAGCGTTGCGCAGGAGAGAAAACTGGAGAGGCGCAAAGCACGCAGTGATGGAGCGTTGTTTTCCTACTCGAACATGCCAATCGCTGCTAATGGGCAATGAGAGACAGAAGACTCCGACTGGACACAGAGACCCGCAGTCCGCTTTTAGTTAACGCGCACGCCGCGAATTTTTATTGTTCAGCAACGCACAGGAGAAATCTCCCACCAGCACCACCTTGCAGGTCAAGATCCAGTTCCAAGATCCAGTGATACGGGGTGGCCAGTGAACGGTTGTGCAGCGCGAGCAGTCGGTTTTTTCAACCAACAAACTCGCTAGCAGACGCTGCCTGCGTCCGCGTCGCAAGGCGAGAGAGGGGGGGGAGCGTAGGAGAGGAGAGAGGGGGGGACGCGCATGCGCAGTGGGAGTGTGGACGCCGCGGGCAGGGATGCCTAGAGGAGAGAGGGGGGGAGTGTAGGAGGGGAGAGAGGAGGGGAGGCGCATGCGCAGTGAGGGTGTGGTTGCCGCGGGGAGGGATGCCTAGAGGAGAGAGAAGGGGAGAGGATGTTTTTTATTTTTATTTTTTTTGAAAGAGTTTGCGCATGCGCAGTAAGGGTGATCACGCCGCACACCACCACCGGATTAAGCTTCGCCATAAGATGCTTCACATCTAAAAAGAATTTCCGCTAGACCCTCATGGAATCAGGTATTTAGCGATAGAGAATGAGGACGGATTACCATTCGACTTAATCATGATGACTGCCTTGAACAGTATGTGGCGCTCTCGAATGACTGGATTTTACTGTGGCCCTGACAGGAGACCAGAAAGCCAGTATTTTATAGTATAGCAAGGTTTATCGAGGAAGGAAAAACAAATGAATGTGTTCCTTCATGGGTGGGACGGGTGAGAAGCCCTCCCTTAATATGAAGAAATTTAAGTCGCAATGTTCTTTATCAGTGCTTGACGGCCGTGGTAGCGTTTGTTGTGTCTTTTTTGTTGTGTCATTCATGTTTTGCATGTTTCTGGTGTATTGTAATATAATTCTCTTCTCCCCGTGTGTGTGACGTCCAACAGGAAATAAGGAAAAAAAATCACAGCATATCCACGGAGTGAATGATGATGAGTGGGCGGAGCTCCGGAGGTACATCATCAAAGACGTGATGGTGGTTGGTTGCATGTGGTCAAACGATATGCATGTCAGACCATATCGCGATGCCAGGTGTTGTATGGCATCCCGATGTCATCGTCATCAGCGTCATCGTTATGACGCATAGTGGGTACATTCCATGTGGGTTGCCATGATGGCAGCGTCATCGTCATCACACAGGGAGATACTGCTGGTTACGCAGGTGGCTACTACGTACTACAAACTACAAGGGACGCACGACCCGATGCCATGTGTTGTATAGCATCGCGATCGTCATCGTCATCACGGCACACCACATTCCATGTGGTGTGCCGTGATGGCAGCGTCATCGTCATCACGCTGGTGGCTACTACTACAAACATGGGACGCACGACCCACGGCATAAGGAGCTTCGCCCCTAAAACTTGGTTGATCCCTCCGTCATAGGAATCGGTATAACACGAAAGTGAAACGTGTCCTTACAGAAGTACTTGTATGTTTACTGCACTTTGACATAAAAGAGCTTGCACAATGTCTGTTGGTGCACCCTTTAACGGGGATGCATCCACGTTGACGCTTGATGGTACATCTGTCTCCAGACGACTAACGTCTATGATGAATGATTAAAGAAACCCTTGTGGTCATAGATGCTTGTGGCAACTTTACGGTGAGAGCGGAGTCATTGAAAGCGGTGTAACAACCAGAAGAGCGTCAATGATTAGGCCCTGAACTTGGGCTAAGGTCGCCTACTCGCGGCATGTTAGAGTTATTGAACAACGCTGCCCGACCAGAGGGAAACGCAAGGCGCGTCGTGTCTTCCCCGTTGGCCGGCTCCGATTTTAAAGACGATCATTCTCAGGATTTGGAGACATTCTTACGTGGCGCCATCTCTCGGCGGCAGCAACCGCATCCTGCCATAACTGAATGGGAAATAGGCGAAAAAAATCATATCTTTTGAAATAAGCTAGTTATCAAAAACGACTCCGGGATTTATACAGCAGATACCTACTGTAACACTCTGGCGAAATTTCAGTATCGCACTACAAAACCTGTGGCTTCCCCAGACAATTGAGCGCCCCCATTGGAAATACATGGGACCCATTGTTAAATATTAAACACTCTGGGAAGCCACGCGGTTTGTAGTGCGACCCTGTAATTTTGACAGAATGTTTAATTAAGTCTCTGCTTTGTAGAACCGGGAGTCGTTTTTGATAACTAGCTTTTTCATGAGATATGATTTTTGTTTACCTACTTCCCATTCAGTTACGGCAGGCCACCGCTTTCACCGACAAGAGAGGGCGCTACGTGCAAATGTCCCCAAATCCTGGTCATAAGTCTTCTTGGGATACTTGAACACAAAAATTTTGGTCTGGCTGTCTGTCTGTCCATAACCCGATTCAGCTACGCGGCCAAAGTGTAACCACTTTCTGAACGCCCAGCCATCTTGAACTGGTATCTGCGTTCATACTTGTGAACATATTCGATCAAAAAGCAAAAATTACACGTACCGGAGGCGCAACATTAATATGTAATTGTCAGGTCGTGTGTTCTCTTATTAGAAAATGCATAGATACGTAATTCTAAAGACCCTAGTTTTTTTTAGGCTGCGCTGGAAATGCGACGCTGTTCACGAACTGCGACGTTTTGCACGAAAAAGCTCTGTGCCGATGATAAGGTGCTGCCGCTGGCAGTGGCCCTTGGTCACGGTGTAATACCCTTGGTTCAGCACAAGCTCATGTTTTTCAACGGCGTCCATATCTCGCGCAGCACCACCTCTATTTTATCGATGCCAGCCAGATGCAGCCAATTCAATGTAGAGTAGGCGCTGTCTGGGGCAAGACAAAACATAGTAGTACGGCAGGCACAAGACTACCATCCTTCGACGACATTTGCAGCGAAGCACGCAGATACGCGGCCAATTTTTTTAAATGCGAATGCATTTCTTAGTCGGGCTATGTCAGGCGTCGGTGTGTGCATCCTCTCCGCTCTCACTCCCTCTCCCATAGCAACAGCTGCGGGCGCGCGCGCTTATTCTCGCCCCTAGCAACCGGAGCAGGTGGTGCGGGCGGAGTAGCGGAGAGTGAGTGGAGAGGAGGAGCGCGCTCAAGTGTGTGAGGGCGCTCGCATCGCGGGAGCTCGGCGGAGCTCCCGCGTGTGTGGAGAGAGAGTAGGAGAGGGTAGGTGCAGTGCTTCGCCGCTCCTTCTCTCGCCGTTCGCTCTCTCTCCTCCCTGCGCCCCCACTCTCCCGTCCGCTCGCTCGCACGTGTATATATATATATATATATATATATATATATATATATATATATATATATATATAATAAATAAAAATAAAAGAAAAAAAACAGGCGCTGCGCCGTACTCCCGACGGGGCTGCAGAAATTAGGCGCCTTTTCCTTCTTCGAACCACAACCACCATATATAAATGGAGTGAAGCGCGCGCGAAATGCCATTCGCATTTCCTCACGATTCCCTTCGGGGAGGTGGAGCATTTTTTCACGGGGCGAGCTAGGAACAGCGCTAGGGACGTGAAGTTACGGCCACGCGACGTACTCGCGCGTCGCACAGCTATTTTTGGTATGGACGGATGCTACGAGTGTGGATGCTAGGGGTAAGGTCGCCACCTGGCAGTGTGTTAATGCGTCGGCAAAATTGCACGTTTACTATTCGAAACACGCCGAATGGGACGGACGCGGAGAAACAACGCTTTGAAGAGACTAATCGTGCATTTCACTGGTCATAATGCATTACTTCTCTTAGCAAGAGCACTGTTGGAGGACAGTGGTATATATAAAATGCTTGTTTTCAAAGCCTGCAAAGTATGTGACCGTGGCGCAGTGGGTAGCGTGCCCGGCATCTCTTGGCGCGGACCTAGAGGTCGTAAGTTGGTCTCCCGTTCACGGAACATTTTTAGATGCGAAGCATCTAATGCTCGGGGCTCTGTCCGTCCATCCCGCGTCCCGCGTCCCCCGTCCCGCGTCCCGTGTCCCGCGTCCGGCCACTTTCATGAAGTAGGGAAACACCCATTATGCGAACCAGAACACTGTAGTAATATGAAGGCCGTCAACCCTACTACAATCATCAGAGTCATGGCCTGTCTGTCTGTTCTTGACGAGGTCTGTCTTCCGAGAAGCTGCTCAAGTGCGCAGTGTTGTTGAAACCTTTGACCCCGTTCCAGAGTGGCTTGCACTTCTAGACGCTTGTGTGTGTTTGCCTGACTTTTAGAAGTGCCTCCTACTGTTTGGAACAACGTAGGCGTTGTGCATGTTAAAACAATTCTAATGTAGGGCGAATTATGTTGTGCGTAGTTCGCAACAATTACAGGTAATGATTCCCTGCATTAAAGAGAAAAAAAAGTCATGGCCGAGAGCACAGAGAGGCTGCTTAGTAATGGCTAGGCAGGTGGTGTCTGTCGCCCAGGTTGACCCCATTCCTTGATCCTTGCTTGCATGTGTTTGGAGGGGGGCTTAGTCCGTCCCTCCTTCCCTCGTCCCACAGCGCATGTGCGTCCCCTCCCCCCTCTCTCTCCTACGCTCACCCCCTTCCTCTCCTCTAAGAATCCTCTAATCTACGGAGCGGCCAACGCGTCCGCCACAGCGCATGCGCGTCCCCTGCCCCTATCCTCTCCTACGCTCACCCCCGTTTCCCTCCTCTAGGAGTCACCTACTCTACGGAGCGGCGCCCGCGTCCCACAGCGCATGCGCGTCCTCTCCCCCCTCTCTCCTCTAGGAATCCTCTACTCTACGGAGCGGCTCCGGCGTCCCCCATATCCCAACAGTGCATGCGCGTCCCCTATCCCCCTCTCTCCTCTAGGAATCCTCTACTCTACGGAGCGGCTCCCGCGTCCCACACCCCCACAGCGCATGCACGTCCCCTCCCCCCTCTCTCTCCTCTCTTACGGTCCCCCCCCCGCCCTTTCCTCTAGGAATAGTGTACGGGGCGGCGCGCACGACAGGTGGTGTGACAGCTGCATACTCCGCTGGGGGGCGCCACGGTAGTTCCGCGCTATGAAAATGACGGAGCGCGCGCGCCTCATTCTCTCTCCTGTGCAGCGCCGCGATGAGCGCCCGGACCGCTGCCGCGAAATGAGAGCGGCGACGTTCCTCCCGCTCAAGCTAATTATCTCCCCGCTGCTTCGCATCCACACATGGTTCCCTTTAGAAGCAGATGGGGAAGTTTTTTTCTTTGTCTTCTGATCATGTGTATTTTTTCCGACGTCATTTCCGTGACGGAAATACGTCACTCAAATCTTGGTGGACCCCTACATAAAACACTCTCGTGTTAAAAAAAAGTTTCGTGTACACTAAAAAAACACAGGCGTAGCTCAGTGGTTGAGTATTGGGCTGCCACGCAGAGGACCCGGGTTCGATTCCCATTCCGTCGTAGGCATTTTTTTATTTATTTAGTTTTTTTCTTATTTCGCACGATAGTGGTTACGCACACCGGCAGCGGCGGCGGCGGACAACCTACGGCGCAAAGACGGACCTTGTGATCTCATAACAGCATTCGCTGTAAAAAGCGTACTAAGCATTGGAAGGGATGACTAGCTGTCAGGGATCAAACAAAACTGGTTCATTAATTACGCACATGTACACGCGCTTATAGACCTTTTCAGAGGAGACAAAAATATCGCCAGGCCTGCGCGGAACGCGCAGCACATTCACAGCGAAAGCTGGAAGAGCGGCCTTAGTGCCTTTTTAAAACACTCTTGGGGCAACTACTACAAGCACACTTGCATGGTACCCACTACGTCCATGAATCATCTCAATTTTTGTGCAGTGGGGAAGCTTCCGCTATGCCATTATTCGTCATTTTTCGGTAAAGTGCGGTACCCGCTACACACTTGTAAAGCATTATGTGCACTTTGTTGATGATGTGGCTCGACGATGAATAATTATGCCTCAGGCTTTTGTAATGGGTCGGAGCGTTGAGCGGACCGACTCGTTACGCAATTAGCATTGTGTGACGCCTGGTACCGTTCTAAAACGCTTTATTGCACATGTTAACGCGATTCCTTTTCCGAGATGAAGCCCGCATAGGGTCAGTTTGCAACGGTGTTTCAAGCACAGGTGTAGCTCAGTGGTAGAGCGTTGGTCTGCCACGGAGAGGACCCGGGTTCGATTCCCATCCCAACACAGGCATTTTCCGTTTAGTTAGTTTTTTTGCTTATTTCGCGTGATAGTGGTTCACGGACACCGGCGGCGGCAGCGCACAACTACGGCGCAAGAACGGCCCTTGTTATGATCTCATAACAGCTTTCGCTGTAAAAACGATGCCATGATGGGCTGCGCCGGGGAGTACAAAGGCTGACGTCACAGGCTGGGCAGTGCATTTTTGGGGGGATCACGCCTATTTAGCGCAGCCCAGAGAGGACTATGGCGGCGCCCAGGGAGCTGTCTGTGGAAAGGTCTATATTTACTAGTACAAGTACGACTGTTTCCGTGTCCAAAAATCTTTACTGTCAATTACTCAGAGCTGTTCATGACATTGCTGCCTGCCAGATGTCCAGTAAATGAAAATGCATGCCAGCTTTCTTTTGCTGGATGCTAATTTTCCATGATTTTTGGTGATACGAATTTTGGACGATACGAATATTTTTGGTGACCCGCGATATTCGTGTTACCGAGGTTTTACTTTGTATGGTTTTATTTATGACGCCACGCGAAAGAACAATCACGATACAATGCTTTCAAACACAATGTGTCGTTGTACAAAATTTCAAGTTCGAATACGCTCAATTTATTCCAAACCTTACTTTTCATTTTCGCCGGAACGACGCTGGTTAATTCAATGTTTAAACAAGATGGCGGTTGAGCACAACGCTCCGAGAGCGCATATCTCGTAGGTACGGTCGGCTGACCACGGGTAGCCGCGTTTGTAATAGCTTAATATGAGCCATGTTCACTTTTGGCAGTGAAGCTGCTCAAGCTTGCCAATACTCTGGGTGGCGTTGGCAGAATTTCGGGCGGATATGCGCCACTAAAAAGGGTAATGTGCCAAGCAGCTTCTAGTATAGCACAGTAATACATACTGCAGTACAG
This sequence comes from Rhipicephalus appendiculatus, assembly GCA_030522465.1. Classification (NCBI taxonomy): domain Eukaryota; kingdom Metazoa; phylum Arthropoda; class Arachnida; order Ixodida; family Ixodidae; genus Rhipicephalus; species Rhipicephalus appendiculatus. The sequence goes on from JALIZH010025329.1 coordinate 77,494, forward strand.
CAAAGGAGTGAAAAGTGAAGGTGAGGGCAAAGGAAATGAACATGGCAGCGGGTAATTCATGGCATAGCCATGTATAGCATGCTTTAGCAGCGGGTATGTTGGAGGCGCCCTGCGTTTTCTCCCCAGAAGGCGTTGTGGGAAGAATTGAGTAAGGACTGGACTACTAGGTTATTTCTAGTAGGGTGTGGGGATGTGTTGACCTGTAGAGCACGAATTAACCCCGCCTGCCCTCTTGGCAGAGACTAGTGTGCGGGAGGCCATGTTCTTCGGATGAGCATATAATATTCAACAGTGTCATTGTACGTGGACAGAGCGTGCATGTGCTCGTAGTCGGTTTCCGCTTGAAATATCGAGCGTTGGTTCAAACACTTTGCCCTAGAGGGCGGTGGTGCCAGTGCTCGTGGACTTTTAACTTTCATCGCCATGTTGGCATTGCAACGACTGCACGAAGGCCACTTCTTTTGCTTCAACGGCCGTGTTTGCTAAAGGAGTGAGCTGCAAGCTTTTCGTCGTACGACATTCCGATTTGTTGCTATCGCATTCACTGCTTCGCCCTTGCGCCGAAACTGTGACTTATGTAAGGTATGAGGCCAAGTGGAAAAAGCAACTTTTTTTTCAAAATGTCAGTATTTGCTTCTTGTGCATTTTAAACGCGCAATTTATTCCTCTTCATTTTGCTGCAAAAAGTTTCCATCTACGCAGATTTTGTCATAAGATACAAGCAAAAATGTGACACAACCCATCACCTACGAAACCGAAACTGAAAGTGCCAGTTTTGTGTGAATCATCAGAATAACTTGATATGTTGTATTTTGTTGGTTATTTAGCAATCATTACAAGTGCGAACATGTAATAATGCTCTAAAAGCGTTGTCAACACATTTTTGTTCTTAAAAGTAATAAACTTCTCACCAGGTGAACGCCTAATGTGGTACATGTGTTGATCACTCATGCACACATACGTGAGCCTCTAAACCATCAAATTTGCTTTGTTTGACGCAGTGTGTCATTTCAATAGTGGAAACAAAACCACATTTCATGTTTTAAGCAAATTCGGATCGATCCAGGCCTCTCCACTGCAAAAGCTTGCCTCACAAATGATCCGCACCGCAGCGCGAAAGCGTCCAGTCATGGCACTGATGCTGCAATACAAGCTAGCAAAAAAAAATTGAGAGTTGCCGCTCGAGCAAAGGCACACAATACTAAGGTGCACGATGGAACTGGCTACAAATCTTGAGAATTTTATCGCTCTTGATCACTTAGTGTAAGCGCTGCACCTGTTTCAAATCTTTATTGTTGATTTTCTCAGAACTTATTTTCCCGGTATATTTCCGTACGCGAACAGTCATAACTATTTTGCTAATAAACATTTTTCATTAAAACTTGGCACATTTTCTTATCACCTTAGTAGGCGTGCAATGCACTTCAATAAGCAAAATCGAGCCACAAGATTTAATATGGCTGCCTCTTATACGAAGCTGCCACTAGTGCAAGTGCCTACTTTTTTGGTTATTCTATTACTATGATTTTAATATTCATCAGATCTCATTTGTTTTGGTTCATTGCACAGGCCAAAGCCTTTTTCATGTCCCTGCAACAAATAAATCTTTTTTGATGAGCGGAATTTTACTTAGGACTGCAGGCGTAAGGCACACTTCTAATAATATTTTTAATTATGGAAAAATTAACAAAAAATAGGACTTGCTTTAAAATGCCCAAATTTGCCTAAAAGGATGTGTTTGATATTGTAGGCTAATAATTTCTTGTGATTATCACTTTTTAAAAAATATTTTTGACACTTGGCCTCATACCTTAATTACGTAGCACTTTGGGGACCCCGGCTTCTAGTCCAACCGTAGATCTCGTGGGGCGTGGTCATGCTCACAATCAGGTGGTCAAGACAGGTATAAAAGAAGGCTAGCAATCCTCAAAACCAGGTAAAAGAACACCAACTAGGTTTTAAAATAGTATACTTTGCTTAAATAGTCAGAACGTACTATGAATGATGTACTCAGAATTCGATCAGAACTTCGGGAACATGCGGCTGACACCCGTGTCAAGCAAGAGAGGGTGCCACCACCTCAAGAAACATGCGATTGCTCATCCCATAGGCGCTTTTGCGGTACTTTCGTCATCTTCTTCTCTACATCTGAAGGGGGGAAACAGCCTGACCGAACTCCCTGCAGACGACAAGTAAATGAACTGCCGTAACCATAATATTGCTACTGAAGAATGGCACTTGCGGTGGGTTTTAGGGGTGAAGCACCTTAGGGGCCAGGCTTCTCCGGTGTCCGTATCTCGCGGCTACATTATATTGCCACAGGCGTTTCTTGTATCAGTTATACTGCATTCGGTTTGCAGCCCACAAAAGACTGTCAGCAATGCTCAGCCCAGACCACGCCTCAGTGTTCGAGAAGCTTCGCGATTATAGTAGATCGTTTTGTTAAGATTGCACGCAGGACGCGAACCGTCCAGCTTACTCTAGAACTTGCACGATCTTGCACGACCACCGGTGATAAGGCTGGAATATTTCGACGCGTGCTGTATAAAAGACGGCGCGTCCCAACGATGATCAGTTTTTCGAACGCTGACGCTCTGTTCGACCGCTATCATTGTACAGCGTGCCTTGCTTGCTGTAATCTGACTTTCCGTTTTTCCGGCCACAAGTTCGGCCATATAAATAGTTTCATCTTGAACACGTCGCCTGCTGCCTTCGTCGACGTCACAACCACGTGACATCTGGTGGAGGTGCGGCTTCTTTCATGTACCGGACGCCCCCCGTCAAGCCGTGAACCCAGCGCCAGTCGTGAAGAAGACGTCGACGACAACCCCGAGCAGCGAACAAGCCGCAGGCAACAAGGTCTACCACCGGAGTACGGGCTCATACCCGACAAGACTCGGAAGACCAAGGCCATGACCTCTACTGCGGCAACGATGACAGCCGCTGCGACATAGCCTGCGATTGGGATGCAGCAGCGAAGGGAGCCACCGACTTTCCGTGGATCATCGTTTGAAGACCCGGATACCTGGCTGGAGACCTACGACCGAGTGGCCACCCTCAACCACTGTGACTCGGAAGACAAGCTGCGTCGCGTCTACTTCTACCTGGAAGACGCGGCAAGGACCTGGCTCGAAAATCTGGAGTCTGCACTTCAAACCTGGGATCTCTTCCGGGGCACATTCCTGGACACGTTCAGGAGCATCGCCCGCAAAGAAAGGGCCGGCGCTTTACTGGAAACACGGGTCCAGCTCCCGAACGAAAACGTCACAATCTTCACGGAAGAGATCACGCGACTCTTCTGCCACACCGACCCTGACATGTCCGAGGAGAAGAAAGTGCGCTTCCTGATGCGAGGAGTGAAGCAAGGAGCTCCTTGCGGGGCTGATGAGAAACCCACCGAAGGCACAAATGCATAGAAATAAAAATATCACGATGACACATAACAAATTTCAGTTACAAGAACAGAGGCAAAACTACGCCAAGTGAATAACGCAGCAATCAAAACACTTAATTGGCCCGGAAGTGTTAGAACATAAAATCGTTGAATACACTGCTAAGAGAGATATAATAGAAAAACATAGTGCGCTAAAACAAACCATTCGTAAAACGAAATTTCGAGAAGTATAGCAAAAAAGTACAAAACAATCAAAGGTGTAAAAACAAACACTGAGCGATGTTGATTTGAAAAGAAACTCTGAAGTGCTATTTTGAAGTTATTGGTGTTAGTTATGCTGGTGAGAAATGCAGGTAGATTGTTCCCATCTCGGGTCGTTGTGGGGAGAAATGAATGTGAAAAAAAAACCACAGCATATCCACGGGGTGAATGATGATGAGTGGGGCGAAGCTCCGGAGGGAATCATCGGTAAACCGTGAAACTCTTCCGTGAAATTCGCCCAGTACATCATCATTGACCCCGTGGATATGCTGTGATTTTTTTTATAACAGCGCCATCTTGCATCTTTCATCATCAACTACAAGAAAACTATACCGCCATCTAGTGTTCTTATATGCAGTTTTGCTCGTATACTCACAGCGCCATCTATTGTAACATTCATAAAATTATGATGGGTACTGTGTAATGGGTACGAATCAAGTACGATGCGTAATGGGTACGAATCAAGTGTGCTTGTAGTAGTTGCCCCAACAGTGTTCAAATACCGATGATTCCCTCCGGAGCTTCGCCCCACTCATCATCATTCACCCCGTGGATATGCTGAGATTTTTTTTATAACAGCGCCATCTCGCATCTTTCATCATCAACTACAAGAAAACCATACCGTCATCTAGTATTCTTATATGCAATTTTACTCGTATACTCACAGCGCCATCTATTGTAACATTCATAAAACTAGACGTGCCTACCTACTACTACTACATACTACAGAGGAGGGACAGACCCATACCCTAAGGAGCTTCGCCCCTAAAAACCGACGCTGTTGCTGGTGTGGAATGTTTACTTTTTGGCGATGGTCGATGCGAGATGAAATGTACGGCGGCAGCGGAATGAATATAGAATGTAAATATGAGTTGTGGTAATAGATTTTATGGAAAAGACAGAGTAGAGATAGTTTCAACGCGATAGCGTTAAAGAGCTCGTTTCGCAGAAATTCCGGCGTCGGTGCCGGCGTCGGCGTGGTTGGTTGTGAGCGAAAAATCATCATCTTGTCCGTGACCGAAAAATCAAGAAAGATGGAAATGAAAATAAATAACAAACATTTCCGGATCCGACTGAGGATCGAACCCGGGCCGTCTGCGTGGCAAGCAGGTGTTCTACCACACAGCCACGCCTCTGCTTGGCGATACAGTCAAAATAACTTCCTCTGCTTGGAAATGCAGTGAAAATAACTTTCATGCTTCGCAAACGCATGCGTCCTTTCATATAGGCGTCGCAATAAAACATGCAATATCCCAGGAATATTGCATGGCAGAAGCGTACATTGCTATCGGGCGTCAGAATATGTGACTACCACAATGATTTCGTAGTTTAAAGCCGCCCACCCATTACAAACAGCACACACCCTTCTGGCGTATTCCCTTTAACACCACGTAGTGGGTGCATAGCAAGTATGCACTAAGTGGTTGAAGTACAGTGGCTAGAATACTGTAGTTGAAGTAGGCACTCGGGACAGCATATCGCTATCGCGTTCAACACTTAAAGGCGAAGATTAAGGGTCCCCCCAATTTTTTCTATGGTGTGATAGCGGTGAAATCTGTAGGATATTTTTCATGTTAGTAACACTCGCAGTTCTGTGGTAGTTCAGAATGAAACGAACTGAGTGATTTTGTATTTTTTCAAGTAATTTAATGTGGTTCTCATATCCATTGACCCATACTAACCATGCATACTCGAGCTTTGAACAAATGAAAGTTGTGTACTGTAGTAGTTTTAATGATGATTGTGCTTGAGAAAACGTCGGGCAAGGAATCGCGTTAACATGTGTTGTAAAGCGTTCAAGAACAGGCAAAGGAACAACCAGGCGTCACACGATGCGAATTGTGTAAAGAGTGGGTCGTTCAATTGCTCCAACCCATTACTAAAGCCTCACGCATAATTCTTCATCGTCGTCAGCCAGAGCATCAATACAGTGCACGTAATGCGTTACATGTGTATAGCGGGTACCGCGTTTTTCCGAAAAATGAGCCAATAAGGGCATGGTGGACGCTTCCCCACTACATAAAAATTATGATTTCATGGCACAGTGGGTAGGTATCATGCAAGTGTGCTTGCAGCAGTTGCCCCAAGAAAGTTTAAAAAATGCTCTAGAAAGGCCGCTCTTCCAGTTTTCGCTGTGACCGCGCTGCGCGTTCCGCGCAGGCCTGGCGGTTTTTTTTTTATTGCCATAACAATTATATGAACACCCTCGGCTGGCTTTTGCGGTCGCTGATATGTCCCGTATATGTATATGTATGTACATTTAAATGAAAGACAGAAAGGGAAATAAATCAGAAGAAACAAATCTTAAGCGCGCCACCGGGAGTCGAACATGTGACCCATCGTCCTGCAGCGTTAGACAAATCGGCCACGCGCCATTCTTTCTCCGGAATACTAACGGCCACCTGTTTGCATACGCCATTTACAGAGCTCGGATGTGCTTCAGCGTGTGCAATATCAACCACGAGAGTGCCCGATGGGCGTGCTTTAAAGGAACACTCCTACATTTGGCTTCAGCTTCAAAACTGCGCTTGCGACGTGGCACTGAAAAAAATGGCCCACTTCTGTATTCCATTCGCAATGTGGAACGCTGTGTAAACAATGCATTGCACTCCACGCGCTGCAGGTTTCAAGGGGGGAACAAATACCCAAGGACGTGGGGTAGTAGCGCGCTGCGGAAACACAAAGGAGTAACAACTGTAAAGGCCTGACCAGACGTACGCGTTGCAGTGTGTCAGCGTGTGGCTTCTTGCCGCGGTGCCGCACCCTCTCCCTATGGAGAGAGAGGGCGCGTAGCTACGCGAAACTGCGCGCCCTCTCTCTAAATAGGGAGAGGGTGCGACGCCCCGTCATAGAGCCACGCGCTGACACGCTGCAACGCGCACGTGTGGTCAGGCCTTAACAGTTCTCAGTTCGCGCTCGTCCTCTGTATACGTGTGCGTTCTTTTTGAGCTTCCTTTCATGTGTTTGCGCAGCGCGCTGCAAGCGTCGAGCTATAACAATTGTTACTTCACGCACGTCGTGTGTGTGTTCCTTTTGCATGTCCTTTGTGCTTCTGCGGCGCGCTGCAAGAGTCAAGCTGCTAGCAGTTTTTCGTGTGACCTGCCATGGTGGCCTAGTGGTGATGGTAATCGACTGCCCTCCACTACGGCGTCGCTCATAATCATATCGTGGTTTTGGGATGTAAAACTCCAGACTTTATTAACATTATTTCTTGATGTGACATTCTAATTGGTTGATATTGCATTCATTGCTTCGCACTTGCGGCGACACCCTGACTTTTTCAGTTCGCTGGGAACGGAATTGAGATTGATTCAAATCAATGTTTCTACACACATGATGGAGTGAGAGAGCTTGGGAAGTATTTGTATAGCTATGAGGATGCTCAGGACAATGTCACGGTACTGGAGCATCACTTTGTGTACAGTGGAATTACCGAAGCCAATGCCGAGAGACCCTGATATCGTAAGTTGACTCTTGTATGATTGACTTCCTTCTTTCTCGGCAACCAGTTGCACTTATGTTAGGGCCAAAGGCTTCGATGCCTCATTAAAAGCGACACTTGACCGTCAGACGCGTGTTCGTGATTTCGCGAGACCTGACGATACATCGCGAGGCCGGCGTCGTCGTCTACGTGAGTCATGCAAAAAAAGTAATACAAGTTGATCAAAAGTCGCCTGCTACTCGAGTGAATGCGCGGGTGTGCCAAAAGTCACAAGAACTCACTGTAACCTAGCCATCTACGACGTCACATCCAGATCACCAGAAAATGCGACGTCATCGTGATGTTACATTATGACGTCATCGTCTCTTGTTCAAAGGTATAACTCATGCGCCGCGGTCGACAAGCGCTAATGCAAAGCTTTGCGCACCCTATTCTAAAGCTGCCTATTAAGCACCCTGCCGGACAGCACGTGAAGCCCACGCGGACAGTCGAACACTTCAGGAAAATTCTGGCTTAGCGAAAATTTGACGCTCCCCACATGCGATTCGACAGGCGCTCTTTGAGGGGCCACTCGGGATACTGACGAACGTACGCTGGAAAAGAAACGTGATGCCCATGCCACTTTCGAAGAGCGTCCCTGGTAAGGCCGCACATTACAATAGACAGATTTAGTTGGGAGTCCGCAGCAGCTCTGCGGACGCAGCCTGCTATCCATTTCCTATGGCAGGCTGCGTCCGCAATGCTGTTGCGGACGCCCAACTAAATCTGACGAATAAATGTCTACGCTCTGCAGCCCACTCCCAAAGGAGATAATGCTCCCGTCAACTTCACTGGCCACCCGCCTTCTCCGAGTAAAGTGGTCTCGAGGTTTGTCTTTTTATTTAATTATTTATTTATTTTTTTGAATAGTGGAGCTGTTTGATCTCCGAGATGCCGCAGACAGCTAGCAGAAAAGAAAAGAAGAGAGAAACCACCAACGGAAACATCGCGCGAAACCTCCGTTCTGCAGTGCATAGCCTAATTTTGTATCACGTTACCTAGCAACGAGCCACGTCTCAGCATTGGGCGCAGCTATAAAGGGCTGCGCCCGATCGTGCGGTGTCAGGGTCGTAGCCAGGGGGGGGGGGTTCGAACCCGCCCTCCCCCTCCCCCCCCCCCCCGAAATTTTTCAGTTTTGCTTGCGTATATGTACACGCACACATACAAACGCAGGAACGAACATACACAAAGTATAGTTCAACGCCCCCCCCCCCCCCCCCCCCTCAAAAAAAAATTCTGGCTGCGGCCCTGCGCTGCCTCCTAAGAAAGCGCGTTTTGCGGTGGAGGAAGCCCCGCATGTCGAAACAACGCGTGTCGGTGGACGCACAGCCACCGGTTGGCGCAGCGAAGATGGTAGATCAGCAAGTAAAACATTGTTACGACATAGCAAAACCTACTTACAACTTAGCAAAACATGCCGACAACGAGTTACAACATAGCAGCAGCCGGCTTAGCCTAAAGGTTTGAGGATCAGCCAGCTTCGTTGTGCCAAGCGTTGCGCGACTTAGACCAAGCTTACCGATTATTTTGTTGCACTGGCATAATAATGCGATAGCGTTAAAGAGCTCGTTTCGCAGAAATTCTAATGTCGGCGTCGACGCCATAGGTACTGAGCGGAAAATTAGCGTTGTCGTGAGCAAAAATTGGAGATAGATTCATATGAGTAAATAAAAACTCATTTCTCTTTGAATCGTACACAGGCCATCTGCGAGGCAAGCAGGAGCCCTACCACATGGCCACGCCAGTGCTTGTAACAGTTTCTGAAAAAAAGACCTTATCATAATGTCATGCAGTTCGAGGAATCTCCCTCACGAATATCATACTGCGCGCGTAGAATCGCGCCAGAAGTCAAAACTTGTGAACTGGGCAACGAGTGAGCTGTTTGGATGCTCACCCATTACAAAGCGGTCAGATGTATTTGTCATCATCAGCCCCAAAATCACCAACGAAGTGAGCAGCTGTGTATGTCTGCGCCTCCTGCCTCACGGACGCGTTCTGAGTGCTTGGCTGATTCCGAACGATTATGGCAGATTACGGAGTAGTGGGCACTTCGCAGCTGTACTCAGTGACGTAGCCAGGGGGTGGCCACAGGGCACTTGCTCCCCCCTCCCCGAAATTTTTTTTCGTCATGGCATACAGAGCGAAAAGTGATCATTTCAAGGTGGTGCCCCGCCCCCCTAAATCAAGGAGGTGCCCCCCCCCCCCCCCGAAAAAAATTTCTGGCTACGCCCCTGGCTGTACTTGCCGTAGGCATACTAAGATAGTTTGAAAGGACAAATGTTACAGGTACAGACGCTCCTTTCTTTGCGGCATGGTTGAGGCGTACCCCGAGAAACCAAGCGAGGCTACCGTTTGAGATGCGAAGGGGGCCTGATTACGCCATCGCGTTTTATCCTTCAGGCGAAGTGCAAGCGTTCCTTCAACTTTTAACAGCCGAAGTATTTATGCCGGTCGTGAAAACTTTGGTGTCCACAGAAAACCAGCGGTGGGTATGCGCCACGGAAATCGGACAAGCACCACTACAGAGTACAGCAGGTGCGAGCGTTAAACAAAAACTTTGCTCAGTGAAGGGGTGCAAGCGAACCATGTACATGAGAAAGACAAAAAGATAAAGGGAAAAAAGAGAGAGCGAAAGAAAGAAGAAAAAGAGGGAGAGAAAGAAGGCGATAGAACGAAATAGAAAATAGGGAGAAATGAAGCCAACAAATTGAAGCGACACGAAAACGCGAGCTACTTGGCCCTGATTCATTCCTAAATAATAGAAGCGCAACGAAGACAAGGACAAGGAAGGCAACGACACAGGCGCTTTCACGAAGCAGGGATTAGCTTTTTTCATATCATCGAAATTTTTTGTCATAGAGCGAACGTTGTTTTTCAGTCAATACCGTGTGATCATGAAGTTCTAGTACTGGGAGCTGGTATCCAGGTTGTGCGCCCAATTACTATCCTGAACAGCTACTTTCCGACTGGCATTAAAGATGAACGTAGTCTTGATTCCATTCAGAGTTTCTGTAAACCGAACACATTATTTGTGGAGGACTTTAATTCACACCATGTATAATGGGGAAACCGCACTCACGCTTCAGGTAAACTTCTCTGGACCTGGATTAGTAAACAGAACTATACATGTCTTAATTCTCAAGTAGCTACATTTATTTGAGGTAATACGAGTTCAGTTTTAGATTTATCTTTCACCAGCTCAAACATTCTGATTTCTTCTTGGGCGCTGGTAGATTCTGAACCTAATAGTGATCACTGCACCGCAGCGATGGACATCAATTACTCCTAGGTCTCATTGGATGATTATATTCACACTTTTGTAAATTATTCAAAATTTTAAAAAAGTTTACAGTCAGCTTTGTTTTCGTTAAATAACTCAGAAAATGACATTAAAGCCATGAGTCTTTGTTCAGTGTTAGAATGCACTACGAAAAAAAAGCGGCAGATCCCACGCACTGTGGGAATCGATGTAATGCGAAGCAGCCAGCAAGGAGCAAATCATGCTGTATATAATATGCATGTCATGAATTACTTGTTATCAGCTATCATTTATGTTGTTCATCATAGAGTCACATCACGCAATACCAATTTTGTTGTATATCAAGCTAGCGAAGTGGAAGCAAGCGCACCATGAGCGTGGCATGCAAGCCATGTTGCACATGACATGTCATCATTTTCAAATTGCCACTTGTCATTACGCTCATCATGCAGTCATGCCACTCAATACCGGATTTGGTGTATATCAAGCCAGCGAAACGGCCGAGAGGGTGCCATGAGTGTGACATGCAAGTCATGTTGCACATGACATGTCATGATTTTCATATTACCACTTCTCATTTAGGTTCACCATACAGTGACGTCTAGCAATGACAAAGTTGGTGTATATCAAGCCAGTGAAACGGCTGCAATCGTACCATGAGCGAGGCATGCAAGTCATGCTGCACATGACATGTCATGATTTCCATCTTACCACTTGCCATTTATTTTTCCCATACAGTCACGCCACGCAATACCAAATTTGGTGTATATCAATCTAGCGAAACGGCCGAGAGCGTGCCATGAGTGTGACATGCAAGTAATATTGCACATGACATGTCATGATTTCCATATTACCACTTCTCATTTAGGTTCACCATACAGTGACGTCTAGCAATGACAAATTTGGTGTATATCAAGCCAGTGAAACGGCTGCAAGCGTGCCATGAGCGAGGCATGCAAGTCATGTCGCACATGACATGTCATGATTTCCATGTTACCACTTGCCATTTATTTTTCCCATGCAGTCACGCCACGCAATACCAAATTTGGTGTATATCAATCTAGCGAAATGGCCGTGAGCTTACTACGAGTGTGGCATTCAAGTCATGTTGCACATAACGTGTCATGATTTCCATATTACCACTTCTCATTTAGGTTCGTCATACAGTCACGTCACGCAATACCACATTTGGTTATATCAAGCCAGCGAAACGGCAGTCTGCGCACCATGAGCGTGGCATGTAAATCATGTTTTACATGACATCAGCGTCATGATTTTCATATTACCACCTGTCATGTATGTTGGTCATGCTGAAATGTCTCATCGTTCCAATTTGTGGATATATCAAGTCAAGAAAACGGCCGTTGGAGCACTACGGCAATGACGTGTAGATCATACTTTTCATGACTAGGTATCCATGATTTCCATGAGATCATCAGTCATTCATATTCGTCATACAGTCATGTTATGCCATACCAGTTTTGGTATAAATCTCATTAACGATACGGCCAGGAGAGCACAAAGTCGTGGGTGGTTAGATAGATACGCTCAAAGTCGCCGAAGTTCGCTAAGGAATGCTTCGCATTGGAAACTTGCAGTTCACTATAGCCTCAGCAAAAAGAAAACCTGTAAATGTCTGGAGGGATTCAGATTGTGACCGAGAGTACAGGCGGAGAAAGTCCGCACGGAAGAGAACTTCTTATTAACCACTGCCCTACTAACTGGATTAGTTATATGTACGCCAAAGTTTTGTGTTAAAACCTGTTTCCACGGTAAAAGCTAAGCATGACGAAAACCGGTATACCTTTCTCTCAAAAAAGTAGGATCAACAAAGCTCTTTTTAGATCTCTCAGAACTCGTAGGGTTATTTCTGCGCACATAAACATGGCTAACTTCGACAGACTTAGCTAGTTTACTAGATGGAATTGCATTGGGATGACAAAACCCCTTCACCTCTCATGACACCCATTTTTTTCCCAAACCTTACTGTGTGGATGACTTTGTAAGAGTAACTATGCAAGAATTTGCATGTGTTGTTCATTCTCTCCCTCATTCAGCTCCAGGTCCAGACGGCATTACGACAAGCATGCTGAAATTGTTATTCGAGGTGTCTCCTCAGGACCTCCTTAACCTCGTCACTCACACACTTGGGAATGGCTGAGTTCCTCCAGATTGGAGAATGGCAAAAATAAAAAAAGCCAGCAGGGTTTGTTCAGCTAAGAAAGTCGGTGCATGTCCGCCGACCCCCTTTAATATCGCAGAAAAAAATATATTTTGTTTTTCGAGTCCCCAGGACCACGAAACCACTTTTGGTTTCGCGAAAAAAAAATTTCACCTTCTTTAAAAAAAATTCACAAGTCTCCACTGAGCCGCCACCTCCTCTTCAGAATTTCGCGAAAATGGGATTTCGATGAGACGTTACAAAAACACTGCTGGAGCTGTAGGTTTGAAAAATTTTATCCACATACTACGGATAGTTTGAGTTGACAAAAATTATTACTTTGCAGTTTTGATGTTGTTCTGTTAAGAAAACGTCATGAAATCGGCACAAAACTCAATAATGCTCAAATTTAAGATTTTTTTCCTCCTAGAGTATAAACTCCACACTTCCCAAAGTTTCTAAAAAGATTGTCACATGTCTAATGAACAAGTGTGCAGAACTAAATACCTGAGAGTGGCTTCAAACGTTAACCAGAAATGTTCAACTGAGGACATGTCTCTCAAAATGCAATATTTTGAAGGTCATTTAAAAAAAAACACCATCTTCGATTTTCTTGAAAATCTCCAGAATTAAAGCCAAGCAAGCGTTCTAACTTAATCTGTAAAAACAGGTTGCATTATTTTTGTGAGGTCGGAACTACGAAGCACTAAAATGGCCAAATTGATGCATACTGAGTAACCACAATATTGAGCGAGCATGGAGCAATAGTTGCCATTATGGTTATTTTTAGGTCGTGAATGTCTGCTGTGGATTGACAGATTGTCAGAAATAAAACGGTAACAGTTGGTTTTGAAGAGAAAATTATTACTACATTTTTTACGCAAATCACAAACACTTCTACACGGGTCCCAGCCACGGAGCATGCCGCGATAATGAGTCACACTCCTCGCAGGAATCGCTTTCAAAATCTTTCGCGCATGTGAGCCTGCGTACGCCTTATAAAGGAGGTGGCTGGAGAGGATTAACCGCTGGATATTTATCGCTTCCCATGGCACGTTGGTAATGTGATAATGCAGACGGTGCGTGTCGGCACAAGCGGCGCTTCTGGAGCCCGACCGCGCTCGCCCGCTCCTTAAAGAAAGAAAGAACATAAAGAAGAAACAGCTCAACTCACTTAAGAAAGGTCGAAGTAATAAGAGAACGCCGGCTTTTCACTTCCGTTCGTCGTCGACAACCCGGCAGTCCTCTGCTGGTCAACGAACGTGTGTACGCGTGCGCGTATTACGCTACCCTGATATTGATGGCCACGTTGTGGAGCTCAGAGCGAGCGTTTTGCGCTGACTACCGAGAGAGGCATACGAGGAAGATTGCCCACAAGCGGAACTTTCGATGTGTGAAAGATTTGAATGTCACCTTACTAAGGAAGCGCATGCCAGAAAAAGCCTCATCCAACATAGAAACCGACATTTTGTGCCAGAACTGTTTCAACCGCTTCAAACAAATGGCCGTAGAGCCTCCCCTTGCATCTCTTTCTGACGAAAATTTTTTTCCCAAACAAATTGCTGTCGGAGAGCTAAACGTACTTGTTAAGACAACCGACGTGACACCCCTGAAAATTCCGGCGAAAGTGAAAGCACATTTCGGAGTGTCTTACGCCAAGCGTAATAAAGCGGAAATCGAGGGCGCTACCTCGAGGACAATTTCTGCTCTCCTTACAGTAGCGTACGGCACTACAGAGAAACCTGGTCCTTCAGCGGAAACCTGCAACACGTGTCGCGAGTGGCTGCGCAACCTAAAGCACATGTTCGATACCTGCGAATCATACCATGAACCAGGGCCGTAGCCAGAAATTTTTTTCGGGGGGGGGGGGGGCACCTGCTGAAAACTTCGAAAAGCACCTATTTTTATTATTTATTCGCGGTAAAACACCCCCCTCCATCTGAATTTCGGGGAGGGGGGGGCCGGGCCCCTAGACACCCCCCCCCCCTTGGCTACGGGCCTGCCATGAACGCCGCCGCCTCCTGACACTGCTCCCTGTGAACCTTTCTCATCAACAGATTCAAGAAATGATTCCGTCCGCAACTCTGCACCTCATTCCAAAATCCAGAAAATACAGAGACACCCGTGGGGTGTGGTCAAATCCGGACCTTTACACCAAGATCGAAGATGAAGCCAGAAAACATACAGGCAGCAATGAAATACTATACTGACGATGAGCTCACCTCCACCCAACAAAGCCCAGACAAGAAAGATTTCATTGCAGTTAGTTTTAAAGGACAAAAAGAGTACGTTTCAAAACGGTTGATGACAAGGTCCATTCGGGAAACATTTCGTCTACATAAAGCGGGTCACCCTGACACAGGGATCGCGCTCACGAAGTTCTACTCCTTGAGGCCGAAATGGGTTGTGGGCACAAGGTTGCTTCACCAGGAGCAAGAAACACGCAACTGCTTCAAGTGACGTTTGTGACTGTCTAAATTGTCTGAATATGAATTGTGACTATGACTCCCTGTGTATACAATAGGGGTAAATAGACAGTTCCTTCCGAGAAGTCGACTTGACTACATTTCTAGAAATCTTGCGGTTAGTCCTTACGCCAGGACCAAAACTGCGACGCGTGCACGCACGCAAACGAACAAATTTGGCACTTTAAGGCAACTCTTTGATTTTATCTGTCAAGCTGTCGTCCCTCGAGCACAACAGAATACATTCACGACCTAAAAATTACGATAATGGCAACTGTTGTTCCATGCTCGCTCAGTGTTGTGGTTACTCAGTATACGTCAATTTGGCCACTTTCGTGCTTCGTAGTTCCGACCTCACAAAAATAATGCAACATGGCTTTACAGATTAAGTTAGAATACGTGCTTGGCTTTAATTCTGGAGAGTTTAAGAAAATCGAAGATGGTGTTTTTTTTAATGACCTTCAAAATATTGCATTTTGAGAGACATGTCCTCAGTTTAACATTTCTGGTTAACGTTTGAAGCCACTCTCAGGTATTTCGTTCAGCACACTTGTTCATCAGACATGTGACAATCTTTTTAGAAACTTTGGGAAGTGTGGCGCTTATACTCTAGGAGGAAAAAAATCTTAAATTTGAGCATTATTGAGTTTTGTGCCGATTTCGTGATGTTTTCTTAACAGAACAACATCAAAACATAAGTGGTTTCGTGGTCCTGGGGACTATGAAAACAGAATATATTTTTTTCCGCGAAATTAAAGGGGGTCGGCGGTCATGCACCGACGTTCTTATCTGAACACACCCAGCAGATCCCACGCACTGCGGGAATCGATGTAATGCGAAGCAGCCACGAACGAGCAAATCATGCTTTACATAATTTGCCTATCATGTTTTACATGTTAGGACCTGTCATTTATGTTCGTCATACAGTCACGTCGAGCAGTACCTATATTGGTGTATATGAAGCTAGCGAACTAGACGCAAGCGCACCGCGAGCGTGGCATGTAAATGACGTTGTAGATGACATGCATGCCAAGATTTTCATGTTGCCACCTGCCACTTATGTTCGTTATGCAGTCATGTTACTCAATACCAAATATGGTGTATATCAAGCTAACGAAATGGCCGCGAGCGCGCCATGAGCGTCGCATGAAAGTCATGTCGCACATGACAAGTCATGATTTACACAGTACCACTTGCCATTTATGTTCGTCATAGAGTTACGTCAATCAATACGAAGTTTGGTGTATATCAAGCTAAGGAAATGGCCGCGAGCGCGCCATGAGCGTGGCATGCAAGTCATGTCGCGCATGACAAGTCATTGTTTCCATATTACCACTTGTCTTTTATGTTCTTCATAGACTCATCTCACTCAATACCATATTTGGTGTACATCAAGCCAACGAAACGGCCGCGAACGCGCCATGAGCGTGGAATGCAAGTCATGTCGATCATGACATGTCATGATTTCCATATTACCACTTGTCATTTATGTTCGTCATACAGTCACGTCACTGAATACCAAGTTTGGTGTATATCAAGCTAACGAAACGGCCGCGAGCACGCCATGAGCGTGGAATGCAAGTCATGTCGTTCATGACCTGTCATGATTTCTATATTACCACTTGTCATTTATGTTAGTCATACAGTCATGTCACTCAATAGCAAATTTGATGTATCTCAAGCTAACGAAACGGCCGCGAGCGCGCCATGAGCGTGGCATGCAAGTCATGTCGCACATGACATGTCATGATTTTCATATTACCACTAGTCATTTATGTTCGTCATACAGTCACGTCACTCAATACCAAGTTCTGTGTATATCAAGCTAACGAAACGCCGCGAGCGCCTCATGAGCGTGGCATGTAAATCATACTTTTCATGACAAGTTATTCAT
>JALIZH010025330.1:0-37506 GCA_030522465.1 Rhipicephalus appendiculatus
CGGATAGACACAGATGCTGATCCTTCAGAAAACCAAGCATAAAGTGCAGCAAAACGGCACTTGTGGTACCGACAAATTCCTTCAAACGAATGAATGGCGTGAACATGCGCTGCAGAGCACACACGAATGGAAACTGCATATAGCTTCAACTACTTGGGTCAGCTTAAAAAAAAAAAAAAGAAAGAATGAAATGCAAGACCCCCCTGACACCTTTTATTATTTTTTTTCTCGTGTCATTCTGGTGGCCCTCTCCGCGCCTCCAACACCGCGTTTGTTAATATTCCCCGAACTTGAGCGTAACCCGACCAAGGAGACGCGCGGACGCGCTTCGCACCTCGCACCCCGCAAATACAGTGGCTACCGCAAGAGAAGTTTTCAGGAGATACTGGCGGCAGCGCCCTGGCGGGCGCCCAAGCTGTCGACGCGGAGAGGGCCGCGCCGGCGCGGCGGCGGGATACGGCAGTGAGCCCACTGCCCCATTCTAGTACACTGTAATTTTAGCAGAATAGCGTTTACGTGCCCAAGCTGGGACCGTGGCGTTACCTAGCGGAGGGTGAATGCATTAAAAAGAGTGAAAAGAAAAAAAAAGCTGAGAACTCTCGCCTGTATCCCCCGCGCGCAGCCAATATTAGTATTTTTATTTAGTAATAATAGAAGTAAATAAATATGAGCCACGCACCAAAAGCGCAAATTTTTATGTTGTAGATTTGTTTACTCCCATCTTCTAGTTAGGCCTAGGGACGTTCGAAATGGGAAGCGATCTCAAAAACTTGGCTAAGTTATCCGTAACACTCGGTCGTCGAAGCTACCTGAAGGCAGGCGAAGCCATTTTGCGCAGTCGTTAGCTACGAAAGAAGTGGATCCGTCCCCACCAACGCTAAATTCAGTTCGAAGCGGGCGTCCAAAACCACCACCATGTTTTACGTACACTACGTAGACCACGCAAACACGGTAACGCTAAATCTGAAAAATAGCGTGCGTGCGGTGCACGCTACGGGTCTTTTAGCGTTCTGCGCATGCGCATTTCGATCCCGCTATTCCGCTAAGCCCACTATCCCGCTAAGCCCGTTTTACTATAACTGTCTATTGCAGCACCTAGCCGTTACAAAAAGCTAGTTAATACAAACGTTTTCTTTTTTTTCATCTAATAAGAATGTGCTTAAGGATCACCTGCAACAGTTCTCTTTTTTTTTTCTTTTGAAAAATTACCGCGGTATAGAGTCCTTACCTCCGTTTTGCGCATTTTCGCCTCATTGCCATACTCAGACGCTTAGAGCGTCGGTGGTGGACGCGCGAGACACCCAGTGCGGTCTGCCCAGACACACACGTCTGTACAAGCAAAATTGTTAAAGTACTCAAGGCGCACGGCGAAGCTGCAAACATTTTGTGTTACGGGCGCGACAATGGCAACAAAACTACGTCATTTCGTGTTTGTTTAAAGAGTCTGCTTTGGCTATACATGAGAATTTTCTGGTGCTGCCTACTCTAGCAAGCTCGGCGAGGACACACGGAGTCGCGTTCTCCCTTGTTGTACACATAAGAAAGCTGAGTATTCAAGAAGCGCTATTTCTCATATTTTGTCTCTCACGAAAGCAAGTCGCGCGCAAATGCGGAAGAATATTTCTTCGCCTCGTCATACAAAAATAATTCAATGTGAAGCGCGCTAAGACGGTATGTCTATGAGCACCACACGCCGAATAAATACTTCTTAACATGCTCGCTTGACATTCCAGTTTCTGGCATCGTGCGCAAAAATCGCACCCACTTCGGCCAAAATCCTTATTTTAACACAAAAGTGTTTTTGCCGGGGTCCACCACGGTTCCACTGACGTATTTCCGTCACGGATATGACGTTGTAAAATATAAACTAACAGATTGCAAAGAAAACGTTCCGTCGCCGGGCGTCGAACCAACGACCTCTCGCTCCGCAGCGCGTGGCGCGAAACCACTCGGCCACAGAAGCGTACGTACCTGAGCTTGATAACGGCGACCTATTAATACACACCATATACCGCTGGCGGTCCTCAGAGCTCATCGACTTCAGTGCGTTTTCGTCATCGCTAGCGAGATGGCGCGAAGGTGGCACGGAGGGTCGCGCTCTAAAGGTCGTCGCGCCTCTCGCTGCGATGCGCGCGCCTCCAGTGGGCGTGGTCGCTCGTGCGCGCGCACTTATCTCGTGATTGGGACATTGGGGCGCTTTGTACGTCTTGTGCTTCCACCGCAAGTTTGCTTTGAAGTTACAGTGGTTGGAAGAGTGCACGAAGGTCACTTCGCTCGCCAGAGCGGCCGCGTTTACGAAAGGAGCGCGCTGCTCACACACGAAGTAACAATTGTGACAGTTGTTCGCGCTCGTCCTGTGTATACTTGTGCGTTCGTTTCGTCGTTTCAACAGCGCGCTTTAGGTGTCGAGCTGTGACAGTTGTTAGTCCGCGCTCGTCCTGCGTATGCCCATTTCGTGCGTCCTTTCTGCTTGAGGTGCGCGCAGCAAGTTTCGAGCTGCTGGCCGTTCTTCGCGTGACATAACAATTTGTTGCTGTAGCATTCATTCCTTCGCCCTTGCAGCGAAGGAATGAATGCTACACGTTTCACGTTTCACTTTCGTGTTATACCGGATTCCTTTTGACACAGGGATTAGCCTTTTTTTTTTCGACTCTCCTGTTTCGATAGACATTCGTTTTGATGGTTGCTGCCAGCCTGCGAAGGCAGCGAATCCGAGCTCGACCGCTTCCGCACTGCGTCAAACCGATGCGCCTGGGGGGGAACTCTCCGTGATTAAAGGGGCCATGACACCCAATTTTGGATCATAATCTGTGCTATGTGGGTTAATCGTTGTGCACTCACAAATAAGCTTGCGAAACTTTAACGTATTTGGTCGAGCACTTAGTTTATAATCGAATATTTTTACAAACACGCGAGCGGCCTGAGAGTCGGACAACACTGGCGCACTCGCGAGCCATAACGTAACACGCAACTAGCTGTGCGAGCGTCTGCATTCCGGTGAACGATATTGTTCCGTGGTCAGCTGCGCGTGAAATCGAGATATTTTGACTTTCTTCAACTGGGCACTGAAATTGAATGATTTGCAGCGGCTGAAACTTTGGTAGAAGACAACGGCTTCCTTACTTGCTGCACATGACGTCACACACGCCATGGTAAAATGGCGGTCACCAGCGGTGGGCGCAGTTTACAGCCTGCGGACTTCCGGGGCTTGTTTTGCAGTGAAGTTCTCTTTTACGGCCCACTTCTCATATCTGTATATATAGGCGTAATAGGCCATCTACTTCTAGTTTTCGCTGGAAACCACAAAAACCTTTGTGACCGTGTCATGGCCCCTTTAAGGTAGTTTTCAGGTACCTATGGGAAAAGGGCAACCTTTTGCCGTTTCGAGGGAATTTTAGCATGTTCCTAATAATTTCATTTTCAAAATAAATCTCTGCTTGCGCCTAAATGGATACTATTGCTCTTTTTTTTCGATTTTTTTCTAGTACAATTCATATAATGACCGCGATCGTTCGTTTTCTGAACAATTAGAGCTGCCGTCATCCCAATGTGTGGGTAGGCGGGTGATGGTTCGTTGTACTTGCGCTGTTAAATGCACACGATTATACCCGTATATTTACATAGGTCACTAAACATTCGCATTTAACGCTTACCCTTTGTCTCGATATTAGATACTTTAGCTAGCACTGCTGATTTACCACACGGGAAATACGGTGATACCGTCCGTATCGGCGAAAAGTGTGACAGCCACTTTCATTGGCTGTAAACGGCATTAGGTATTAGGTCTCAATGAATCTATATTACTATAGCGAACCCGTACACTCCAGACTATACACAGAACTATACAAGACAACCGAAGGACTTCATCTAGCCTTCAACTGCAGCTAAACTACTGGACGTCAATTAAGTCCAGCGGTTGTCTTGTGTAGTGTCCGAGTGTCCCGAGTAGTTTGTGTTCGCTAGTATTATGCATCCATTAAGTCAGTATACCAACTAGCCCAGCTATATGCATTAATGAGTTATTGTGCAATCCGTGTCAGTTATTCTACGGAAACTAATCTAGTACGCAAACTCAAGGTATCGAAAAATAAAGGAAACGAGAAGTGGACGACGTCCTCTGTTATTGGCGCCCTTATTTCAATTTGTGTATGAATTTCCATACCGCCAAGTATACAGTACCGTGAACTTAGTACTCACCCATGCCGATGGAGCTCACGTCTGACTCGTACCCGAACGCATACATGGTGAACGAGGCACCGAAAGGCAGCAGGTATTGCGCGAGCAGGTCGAACAGAAAGTGCGAGAACACGTACAGTGGGCCCGAGATGCCCGTCATGAGCTGGAGCTGAAGCGCACCGCTGCTCTTTTCAACGACGGGCAAGACGGCCATGGTGGACACGGTCAGACCGAGTGCGGGTTGCGGTAGGACGGCCCAGAACATCGCGACGTCCGAGAACGTCGGTTTGCCGTCCTCGGAAGTTTTCTCCGAGCTAGGCGCCTTGACGCGGTAGAATGGCGCAGTGGCGGTGATACGGGCCTTGGGAGAGTTGGAGAGGGTGCGTAACAGTGCCGTGTCAATCAGGTTGAGAAGCACGTTTGCCGAAACGCGGCTCGCCGGGTTGTACCAGCCCTCGATCCTGCGTCAAAAGAGAACGCGAGTGTCGACAAGTAATTATCATCATCACGAAGGGCGCGCGCTCTCTTCGTCTGCTTCGCTCCCTGTTGCGCCGATTTGTCAGGCGTGGGATGTATAACTCGTATGGGAAACGTGCAGCACCTACAGGGGGCGCAGCAGTGCACTGCACCTATGCGCCGTCAGCGCTGCGAGTGGCGACTTGCGGCCACTTCAGTGCCAACTGGCGTGCTACGAATCGTCGTCTCTCCGTCAGCTACGCCCGCGTTGTATGCAAGTGCGTGTACGCGAAGGTGACAGGTTTGATAAAACGGGTAGGCTCCCAGAAAGTTATCAGTGCATGATTCTTCTGGGGCCCCAAACGAGGAGAAAGGACATAACTTTACGGAATCAATCATGTTTTCGATGTGACGTAGCACAGACGCGCGGCAGAGTGTTTTGAAAGGGCGATTCGTGCGGCCGGCCAGCGTAAAGCTCGAAGCATAGACCGTCACCATCGATGTTTGTAGACATTATTTCTTGCCATTTTGCCTGATTATTGTTGAGTAAACGATGTCATTTGTGTCTGACATGTGTTAGACAACCCCTATGCGCGCAAGTAAAACGTACGGTCGCCGAACTGCCCGTGTTGCATTTAGTAATGCGTGGTATTTGCGCGAAGTTTTCTGTGCAGTAGTTCAGCTCCGTTTGTAGGCGCTGCTCGGGCTCATGGGTCCTTGAATAAATTTGTCACGTGCCAGCTCTGCATGCGATATCTCAGCTGTCACGTAGCGCAATAGAACGGCGTGGCCCGGCTTCGCCTTGCACGCACACTGCTGTTAAGGGCTATGGCAGTACATGGGGAATAAATTTTGAAATTCTCGTGGCCTGCGACGCATTTTGCCTGGCATGCGTGACTTCTTCCTTAATGTTACTGTTTACGAACTGCGATACGGGGGAAAAACAGCAGAAGTGTACTAGGGAGAATTGCTAGATCTGTCGATTGCTTTTCGCCAACGAATTGTGGATTACAGACTCGAGATCACTTTTCCGGATGCCCCTCGGTTCCTCCAGCACGTTAAAAATATGAGTTAACCAGCGTGGAGAGTAAATTCACAGTGAACTAGCTACAGCATGTACTTCATAAACGTGCACGCGGGATCACTTGCTTTACGTGGCGTCATAGGCGTGCGCACGAGGGAAGGCGAACGCCCCCCTCTAGTCACCTAAGGAGGGGCGCAAAGTCTGCCCCATACATTGACTTAATAGGGAAGGGAGGCGCTGCGACAAGCCGTCTCCCCCTCTGAAGGGGAACCCTGCGGACGCCTTCGCGTGGCGTCCACTAATCCAGTGTTCCCGCCGGTTTCTGAAGCACAGTCACGGCGCAAAACTGAAAAACTTTGTTCCAGGTGCGTAGTTCTTATAGTTATCGGCACATTTTACGACACAGCAATTGATAAGCGACATTGCGAAGCACCGCTAACAACCTGACACGCCTGCGCTCATGGGGCGGCTGCTGCACGGAACACGCCAATTCCTTTCGTTCACTCCCACACCGAGGCGCCACCGGCTCAGTGCACGTTCCCCATAGGCGAGACCACGAGTACAGAGAGAGACGAAAGAAAGAGATAAAGAGATAATGATACCTACTCCACGCGACTAACGGTGAGCTATATATATATATATATATATATATATATATATATATATATATATATATATATATATATATATATATATATATATATACCATTTACCGTTGATGGTACGCCCATCTCGGAGGTCCTTCAGCGTAGAAGAGGATCGTTCACTATGACCCACTAGGTGGTGCAAATCGCCAAAAGGCCGCGTGCATCAAAGGGCGTCGCCCCGCACGTCTTTTTTCGCGCCTCATGAATAGATGAGCCTGAGGGCGTCCGTGCTTTGACTAAAAGGGCGTGCTTGCTTGTGCTCGCGCTTATCTCAAAAGGGTGGTTCAAGGGTAGCCCAGAGTGTTGTGCTCTAATCGCTAAGTTTGCGCTGAAGCCACATAGAGCACGAATGTCACTTATTCGCTCGCTGCTGCTGCCACATTTGCTAAATGAGTCAGCGGCTAGCCTTTCTTCGTATAACTTTCGAATTCGCTGCAATCGCATTCATTTGCTTCGCGCTTGTGGTGAAAGTGGGACTTTTTCTTTTTACTTCAGCCGTTCCAAAGGCTTTAAAACTTACGTGGTAGCGTTGGAGGTGACCCCATAGGCGTAGTAAGTGTAGTACTTGACAAAGTCCTTGCGCGCGAATTCCAACAGCTGCGCCTTGGCGTCCTTCAGCTTAACGATGGTGGCGCCCTCACTCACGGCCAGGGCCTCGAAGTTCTGCGAGAACTTGTCCGCCGTGGCTGGCTCTTCCACGAAACAGCGGGCGGCACCAAAGTGGACGCTGCTGCGCAGTTCCACCGTCTGGGGTAGGCCCACGCTCGCGGCTGAGCTACCTCGGTGGCTTCTGGGCAGACGCAATCCGAAGCAAGCAAAGTAGAAGAGCACCAGCGGGAGAATGGAGCCGAGAATGATGGTCAGCGGCGAGCGGGTCCAGTACAGCGCCCGCTTACGAAACAGCGCGCACAGCCGCTGCATGCCGCTCGGGGAGGTCGCGATGTTCGTGTGGGCGGTCAGAGACGACTGGTGGGTGTCTGCGGATTGGCGAGAATTCCAGCTTAAAAGCGAGTCCAAGTAATGTTTAATTATTTAAGATCTACGGTGGTGCCATTTACAGGTGAAGGGAGGTAGGATCGCATTCAACACTCCCCCCACGGCTGTCGGACGTGAGCGTGAAAACCGAAACCCCCCGCCCCTCGGTGCTCTTCGCAGTCTAACTACAGTCGGATACTGCTTTAGAACTCCGCGGCATTTCCTCCTCACAGGCGGATGCACACGAGCCTGCCCGACCGCTGCGCACTCCAGAGACTGACGTCAGGAGCCGGACGGCCGGTGACCCCTCCTTCGGAGAGCATCACCGCGTGCATGCGCGGGACCATTTCTTTAGTCGCGGAGACAATCGGCTGCCGCGCTTCTGTGGTCTGGGCGGAGCCTTTCCAGACTTTTATTGCGATAGCAATTATATGGACAGTCTCGACGGGTTTTTGCCGTCGCCGTTGCCTTCGCCGTCGCCGTCATGTCGCGTATGAAGTCCAAATTGATAACAGCCCCCTGCACATCGTACGTTCCACCAGCGGGTAATAGCGGGCGAGCGGGAGCGATGAACGCGGCTGAAGCGGAGGCTCGGCCCATCTTCGTCGCTTCCGAGGCGCATGCGATAAGATCCCCCCCCAACTGTTCAACCGGCCCCGCCCGTCGTTCGTGAGCGTGAAAAGACGCGAGGGGGGGGGGGGCGGCGTCCCTCGAGCGACCTTCGATTTTACGAGCGCGGTCGTCGCGAGCGCGCGCGTTATCTCCCCTTCTCGGCGGCCGACAGCGGGGGGCCGGTGTACCCTTCTACCTGCTGTGCTCTCAACGCGAAGAGAATGTGGTGAGCAGAGTGTCCCTGGAGCGGCCGTATGCTCTTAAACCAGCGTTTTCTAGAGTTGCGTGAGATCGGATCCAAAAGAGTTAGCTGCCAGCCTCACTTCGTATATAACATTGCAATTTGTTGCTATCGCATTCATTGCTTCACCCTTGCGGTGAAATTGTGACTTTTTTAAAGTTGTATCCGCCTGTAGACGGCTGCATTTTGTTTTACACATGCAGGGTTGCCGTTGGGTGTACATGAAAAGGCGCCAGAACTCACGCCAAAAGTAGCCAAAGTAGCCATGTCATTTGATATTATCGCCTAATTTGTAGCCAAATAGAACAGAAGCGGTATTATCAAGAGTTTTCACTATTGATGAATAAGTAAAACCATTTTGGATAAGTAAAACCCACAAGTTTCAAAAAGAGCCATGGCGCCAACTGGAAATTTTCGTCGCCAGCGGGGTCCAAAATTAGCCAATTTGGCGCAAAGTAGCCACCAATGGCAACCCACACATGTAGCACGCTGGAGCACGCCCTGTTGCTCGAATGAACGTCGCGTAAATTTGCGAACGTTGATAAAAACAACGACAAGTTCACTTTGAGGACCTCATATCGTCGCAAAGTTCATTCCGAAAAAAGCCGGCAGATCCCACGCACTGTGGGCATCGATGTAATGCGAAGCAGCCAGGAAGGAGCAAATCATGCTTTACATAATTTGCATGTCATGTTTTACATGTTAGGACCTGTCATTTATGTTCGTCATACAGTCACGTCGCGCAATACCAATTTTGGTGTATATCAAGCTAGCGAACTGGGCGCAAGCGCACCATGAGCGTGGCATGTAAATGGCGTTGTAGATGACATGCACGCCAAGATTTTCATGTTAGCACCTGCCACTTATGTTCATTATACAGTCATGTCACTCAATGCCAAATTTGGTGTATATCAAGCTAACGAAACTGCCGCGAGCGCGCCATGAGCGTGGAATGCAAGTCATGTCGCTCATGACATGTCATGATTTCCATATTATCACTTGTCATTTATGTTCGTCATACAGTCATGTCACTCAATACCAAATTTTGTGTATCTCAAGCTAACGAAACTGCCGCGAGCGCGCCATGAGCGTGGAATGCAAGTCATGTCGCTCATGACATGTCATGATTTCCATATTATCACTTGTCATTTATGTTCGTCATACAGTCATGTCCACTCAATACCAAATTTTGTGTATCTCAAGCTAACGAAACGGCCGCGAGCGCGCCATGAGCATGGAATGCAAGTCATGTCGCTCATGACATGTCATGATTTCGATATTACCACGTGGCATTTATGTTCGTCATGCAGTCATGTCACTCAATACCAAATTTCGTGTATATCAAGCTAACGAAACGGCCGCGAGCGCGCCATGAGCGTGGAATGCAAGTCATGTCGCTCATGACATGTCATGATTTCCATATTATCACTTGTCATTTATGTTCGTCATACAGCCATGTCACTCAATCCCAAATTTGGTCTATATCAAGCTAACGAAACGGCCGCGAGCGCGCCATGAGCGTGGCATGCAAGTCATATCGCACATGACAAGTCATGATTTCCATATTACCACTGGTCATTTATGTTCTTCATACAGTCACGTCACTCAATACCAAGTTTGGTGTATCTCAAGCTAACGAAACGGCCGTGAGTGCGCCATGAGCGTGGCATGTAAATCATGCTTTTCATGACAAGTTAGTCATGATTTTCATGATATGACCAGCCATTTATGTTCGTCATACGGTCATGTTATGCCATACCAAATTTGGTAGAAATCCCATTAACGATACGGCCAGGAGAGCACAAAGTCGTAGGCGGCTAGATAGATAGATAGATAGATAGATAGATAGATAGATAGATAGATAGATAGATAGATAGATAGATAGATAGATAGATAGATAGATAGATAGATAGATAGATAGATAGATAGATAGATAGATAGATAGATAGATAGATAGATAGATAGATAGATAGATAGATAGATACGCTCAAAGTCGCCGAAGTTCGCTAAGAAATGCTTCGCATTTAAAACAGACTGATTGGCCATTTGGTATGACATAAATCACGCAACAGCGCAATAAATCACACGGACGGCTAAAGAGCAAGACGGTACAGGTCGTTGTGTCCCATCTTGTGCCGTCTGTGTGGTTCCTTGCGCTGTTCGTTCAGTTTTCACCCCCCCCCCCTTCTCCCCGCCTTCCCCAATTCCCGATTCGGGCGAGGCTATGTGGCCTCCTCCTCTGGTACACTTCGGTTTAATTTAGTCAACTTTGCGATCAGAAGACAAAGGAGGAGGCACGATGAAGGAAAACATCGTTATCAGAAGCGTACAGTAATTATACAGGTTAATGACGCAAAAATTTTTCGTCAATGTCAATGTTCCGCGTACGAAGAAAACGCAAGCGTGCGCAAGGCGTACTTCCAAAAGCTGTCAAAATAAAGACAAAATGCCATAGCGAATGCCGTTTTGCACGCACCGACACGCGTGCATTTGAAAAACATGTGATAATAGCGTCTCGCATTTCCTCGCAGTTCGAGGGGAAAAGGGAGTGAAATAGGGTGCGAGGCCGTGATTGTGGCTTTAACCCTTTGTGCGGCAGTGGGACACATACGTCCCACTTTTCCATCTACAGAAAAAATTTTCTCCCACATCACCCGTTGCAATTAGCGCAACATTAGGTCACTCATATCTTGCCTAAGTCTTCGTAATCGCGAAAAAAAATTCCTTTAGCACGCTGTCGAAGGGCGGATGTAGTGTTACAATAGCGTTGAATTTCGGCCATTTTTTTTTTATGATCGCTTCTGAATTTTCCTCTTCTTGAGATACATAGAACCTACCAATCAAAATGCCGGATAATTTCCTCTTTTTCTGGTTTTTGAGAGAGGCGATCTTAGCTTCCAGTCATCACGTGTTTTCGTAAATTTGCGAAATAACTTGACCGATAAATGCATCGGAACAATCCCCTGCAAAATTATCCCGCTAATCCCGCAGCGCAATTGCGGATATTAATGCGTGGAAATATTTTTCTTGATATCATATACCTCTTGAAATGTAGGCACATGTTCAGGGATAACATCTGTACTCGACAATTTCGACTGCAAAAGCAAGGACAGCCAAATGGACAAAAAAAAAAGTGGTTGATGCATGCGGTGAAGTAAGCTTTACAGGAACATACCACAGCGCTTTCAAGGCTCAAGAGACGCAACTGCAGGCGGCGTATCTCCTGCTGAAATGAGGTCCGCACAACTTTTCTCTTCACAACTTTAGAAGTGATACTCTGTGCCACTTGCTTCGGCCGTTTCATCCCAAAATTCCCGTTGATGCAATCGCGAGATGGTGCCTTCATGAGGCAGTGGGACAGTGTTTTCCCACTTTTTGAAAACACTCTCATGAGTCAGTGGGACATATATGTCCCACTTTTTTTCAGTAAACTACTGGCTTGATTTTGATGAAATTTGTTTCATACTATTTCTTTATAGTTTATATCAATAAAGCACAGCCGGTTTTTATATCACCATGCCAAAAATATAGGACGACCTACAAAGGGTTAATTAATGACTTATTTTTTGTGAAACGTTTAAGAAAAAGATACGTTTCGCGACTCATACGAAACTGTAATGTTGTAAGCAAGAAAACGAATTTCCCCCTGGTGTGGCAGCTTAGCAGATAACGGGTTCCTCTGGTCAGCTTGAGGACCAAGGTTCAAGATCCAGTTACAGCAGCGGCGTTTTCGCTGAATGTGAAATAGACAAAAAAACACGTAACATTACATATAAGTGCACGTTGAAGAATCCAAGTGGTTAAAATGAATCTGTAGTCTTCAACTACGGGGTATCTCACAATTATGTCGTGGTTCTGACATGTAAAATCCTTATATTTAATTAGGTTTATAAATGGCTATGACTCGGGAACGTTTCGAAATTGGAACGTCTTCAATAGCCGACGCAGATTAGGGTGAATAAAGACTACAATACGCTGTTTCATCAGCGTTCGTCGTAAGTTTTGTTGCATGGATGACGACTAACAAAGTATGGATGCTCTGCACGATCAACAAAAGTGTGCAAATACAGTTGACATGGATATCTCTAATCCCGCATACCTCTTAAAGGTCCGTACTGGGTTCTAAGGAGCGCTTAAGACAGGAAAACACATTTGATATTTCTTTCTATTCATTTTCTTATTTATTAGGCGGGGCAAACACCAGCAGATTGCGAACGTGCCACATGGTGCCCAATCTATCATAGCAAGGAATTGTCACATACAAAGTAGCGCCAGTTCGCACATTCTTGTTGAGCGCGTCTCTCCCCTGGTCCCTCTCTCCTGGGCTCCTAAACAACCTCGCAGAATGCAAAAAACGAGAGCGTTATTCTCTCCTGGGGTTTCCTTTTCTTTTCTTTTAGGCACAATTCGTGAAGCCAGCAGTCTGGTCGCGTGACGTCATCAGGAAATAAGCTCTCGATTGGTTCATATACGACTGATATCAGTTGTGAATTGTCCGTCTCCTACCCTGGTACGTCATGCAGTCGCACGCCCACTCTGGCTTGTCTCGCATGACTATCGTGCAGGATCCACTAATATCACTTCACTTTGTTCCTTTTCTACTGCGCCAGCGGAGATAACAGCGTGTAGCCGAAAAGCGTATAATCCTGATAGGCTCAACGCTTAGTTTTCATATTTTGACGCCACAGCGTATAATAGCTCGTTCTGCAGAAATTCCGGCGTCGGCGTCGGTGTCGGCGTTTGTGAGCAAAAAAAAAAAAAAACATCTTATCCGTGACCGAAAAAATCGAGAAAGATTCAAATAAAATAAATAATAAAAATTTCCGGGTCCGAGTGAGGATCGAACCCAGGCGGTCTGCGTGGCAGGCAGGTGTTATACCACAGAGCCACAAGATTTGTTCAAACTGCTTTGAAAAAAAGAAAAAAAAAAACACTATATAAACGTCATGGTAGTGGAAGGAAGTCTCCTTAACGCGTCGTATATTGCGTGGCAGAAGCGTAGAATCGCGCCAGGCGTCAAAAGATGTGAATTGAGCAACGAGTGGGTGTTTTAAAGGCCCACACATTACAAGGCACTCAGATATATTTCATCATCATTAGCAGCAGAACCATCAACAAGGAGAACTGCTGCGTAGGTTCGCGTGTTGCCCTGCCGACGCGTAGTGGGCCCTTCGCTGATTCGCAAAAGGAATAATTATGGCGTAGTGGGCACTTAACTGTGCTTGCAATAGGCATTCAATGATACTTTGAAACGGCCAATGTTACGCGCACAGTCATTCGTATCCTTACGGAACGGTTGAGGCATGCACCGAGAACCGAAGCAGGCTAGCAGTTCAGAAGGCGGTGGTGCGCACGAGGCCCGATTACGCTATCGCGATCTAATCTTGAAGGCGAAGCTCCAGCGTCCTCTAATTTTTTTTCCAGCTGTTTTGTGCAGAAATAAGTGGCAAGGAGGAGATGGCGCGCGTAGAGATGGGAGTGAAGGCGAGAAAGAAATCGCTTTCTCGTCTTCGAACTCGGAGTGGACGGGCGTCTTAAAGGGCCCCTAAACCACAGCGACTTCAAAGGCGAGACAGTAGTTTATCTCCTCTTGTCACTTCTTTCTTCAAAAAAACACGTGGAATGTCAGCACTAAGGGTTGAGCTTGAGCCTGTCAGGATTTCGCGCTTTTCGACTACACGCTACTATCTCCGCTTGCGCAGTCGCAAACGCAGAAAACGAAGTGAAATCAGTTGATCGCGCACGATAGTCATGCGAGACAAGGGCAGAACGGGTATACGACTGCATGGCAAACCAGAGTGCGAGACACCACACAACAGATACCTCTCGTATATCGACCAATCGAGAGCTTGTTTCCATCCTGACTTCACGTGAGCAAACTGCTGGCTTTACGAATTGTGCCGCAAAGACGGGAAATGCCGGGAGAGAATAGCGCGCTCGTTCTTCGTATTTTCAGAGGTGGTTTAGGGGCCCCTTAATCGGGCTGCCTCATTTCACACACAGTGCGTTGTCCAGCGCTGTCACACCCAGCGCTGTGTCCTTTTTTCTGGCCGTATCTAACCCGTTGCGCTGTAAATTATTCACGATGACCAGGGCTTTTTACTGCGATAGCAATTATGTGGAGTAATTATACGTGGCGCATCTTTTTTCCGTCGCCGTCATGTTCCGTATAAAAGCCCAAAACGATAATATCGCCCGGCGCGTCCTATGTCCCATGTGCGAGCGAAAGATTGCGAATGCTGCAGACGGGCGCGGCTCAAGCAGTGATGGAACCGGCCGTCTCTGTCGGACGGAAGCATGAAGGGGTGTCAGTGGGGGGGAGCGGAGAAAAAGGGAGGGGGCTGCGTCGCTTGGGCTGCAACTGCAAATTGATACCGAGCCCGCAGTCACGGGTGCAATTGCAACTGAGGTCATCAGGTGATTTCTACCCTTGTATGTACTGTGCTCGCACCTCTTACTTCGCGCTGAAGCGACAGACAGTCCTAAACCGGTTCGCTACCTGGAGCTGCCATACTCCCACACGCAACCGCTTTGTAGAGTTAGGCCAGATCGAATCCTAAAGGAGTTACCTGCTAGCCTTACTTCGTACGACATTCCAGTCTGCTGCTGTCGCGTTCATTGCTTCGCCCCTACAGCGAAACTGTCTATATTGTAGCCGTGGAGCATGTGTGATAATATAATAATACCTGGTGTTTAGAATGACTGCCAGTTGGGCGTGCTGGTGTATGTTCATGACGGTGAACCGCTATAAAGAACGGGGACTTTTGAATAACACAGGACAAGGAGCGCTACTAGCAACTGAAAGTTTTATGTAGAATCAACGCCCCCCTTATGCATGAAATAAATGTACGTCATCGTTAAAAAACCGTAATTAACCACGTGATCAGATAAGAAACTAACCAACAAGAGATATAAACCGAACACGCCCTCCACCGATGGAACAGAAAAAAAAAGCAGAAAAACAAACACTTCTTTTTACGTTCCATCTAAAAAACGCATACCGAACGATCTGTCAGAGAGATCACTGAGGCCTTCAGTATCAGTAATAATAATAATATGTGGGGTGTTACGTCCCAAAACCACCATATGATTATGAGGGACGCCGTAGTGGAGGGCTCTGCAAATTTCGACCATCTGGTGTGCTTTAACGCGTACTGACATCGCACAATACATGGGCCTCTAGCATTTCGCTCTCCATCGAAATGCGACCGCCGCGGCCGGGATCTAACCCTCGACCTTCAGGACCATATGTGAACAACGTATATCAAATATCTGCAACATTTCTTTAGTTCAGTCAATTCAGCCATGCATAGATTGGTTGCACCGTATGGGGGGCAAAATATTTCGCTTCTACTAGGAGAATAGCGTCGACAATAGATGTGCGTTGTGTGCCGGCAACGCCAAAGCCATGTTATTTATGTGTCATCAGTTCGCATTGAGCGCTAAGGAAAATGACTTAGATGATCTTGCCTCTCATTTTGTAACTTGCGTACTAAAAGAGTTTTCCTCAGCCATACTAACAAACAAACTCATTGAAATAGTAGGGATTTGAGCATATATCTAAACTTTTCATTGCCATATATCTTGTCTAGTGCATATTTGTTACTGAATGTCTGTCATCTCTTACTTTGCGGACACGATGTTAAAACACTACCATTGATTAGGACCTTTCCGACGTCCTCATAGAGACCTCCGAGTACAGCGATAAGGGCAGTAAAGAGTTGTTATCCGCGCTAGCGCACTGGTTCCAATGCTGACGTGGCATAGCAAAAACAGGTCTTTATAGCTTGCTGAGGTGTCACGAACGCTCTTGTTTGGCTCAATGAAACTATCAGTGTAAAAATTATTCATTTGGTCCTGCAAAGCGCTCAACGACCACCGCTATTGGGACAACTTGCCTTGAGATCTCGTGCTCCTGTGTGGGTCCCCGTCGCCATCATGTGGAACCCAAAGCTTGTTTATTCTGAAACAAGAAGCCAGACGAATTCAGCCGGGGCGTAGCCAGAAATTTTCTTCGCGAGGGAGAGGGGCGATTCAAGCAACCCTTACGGTTGTTCGTGCTTGTTTATATATACATATACGTAATTGAAAAATTTTCGGGGTGAGGGGGGGCGAACCACCCCCCATACCCGTAAGGTGGATAGATGCCCCCCCCCCCCCCCCCACCCTTCTACTTAGTTATGCCAATGGAGTTCAGTACTTGTGCATCCGCCTTCATCGAAATACCCGTCCCACCACAAGAACTGCTCAAGCTCGCGCATTTAAAATATATACCGCTAGTGTACGATCAGCGAAATGTTTAACTAGCGTGCGCAGCGGCAACTTTTCTGTGTCTCAGCGCCACATGATGGAACAAAGTTACAAAAGATTATTTTGTGGGCATGCGCTTGTCCTCACCCTTTTTGGAACTTAATTGAGTCATTTGGCGAAGATACGAAGAAAAAACTGCTACTCGCGCACGCTAGTTACATAAAAAGTTAAAGAAAAGATCATTAAAAAAAGCGTCACTATAACTAACAATGACAGATTAAGCCAGCTCGCTAATTGCATTTCATAATTAATATTT
The DNA here is from genome assembly GCA_030522465.1 of Rhipicephalus appendiculatus. Classification (NCBI taxonomy): domain Eukaryota; kingdom Metazoa; phylum Arthropoda; class Arachnida; order Ixodida; family Ixodidae; genus Rhipicephalus; species Rhipicephalus appendiculatus. The sequence goes on from JALIZH010025330.1 coordinate 16,698, forward strand.
TTTTAATGCACAAGTAACGGTAGCCGAATATCGCAAAAATTTTATATATCCAGCTTATATTCCGTGCATTAAGTTTACATAGCAGTTATGTGCGGCCTACTTTACCATATGGTTTAGCGAAATCAAGAAAAATGCAGCGCGTAAGAAAACTTGCGCCTAAGTTGAAATGTAGGTCGTTAGTGAAACAAAGAGGCTGAGTGTCACAGCAGAACATTTTAGGGGAGAACCGTTTTGCCTGGGACCAAAGAAATTGTTAGATTTAAGACAACTGATCACCTGACAGTAAATTACATGCGCCGTTATTTTACTGGGAGTTGAAGCGAAAGAAATGGGCTTATAATCAGAAGGGTTTTGCGCATCAACAGATTTATCGGACTGACCTTTGGAGTTTTTCACCCTAAAGGTACCCTACCGTTGTGAAGCGACTGAGAAAAATTTAATCATAAAATTATAGAGCAATACTCACTAGTACTGATTAGCCTTTTACGAAAGGCTAGCGCATAATCAGGCGGTTGGTAACATTATTTCAGGAGTAAGATATCAGTGCGGACTGTTTCCCTCAGCGGTTTGAGATTTTTTATGCGAATCCTCTCTTAGCGAACCAAAGGCACTTTTACCATTCATTTCTATCGATCTACCTAATTATCCAGCCGTCTATGTAGCGGCGTTCTCGTGGTCGTCTCCTTAACTTGGTAGATACCAAAAATGACATAAGAGGACATGAGTGTATCAGGAACACGATTCGCAGTTCACGACATGAATAACGTGACTTCCCTGTCGCGTACGTCATGAAATCCTTTTCACAAGTCACGTGTCGCACTTTCCCGCGTTATTTCACCATGCGCCGCAAATACATCACATCCATACCAACCCTGACTTTGGAAATCTTAACGCAGTAGCGTGAAAGAACAGGTATCGCAGAAAATGCGGTGGCGGCGTTGTCGACGAGTTAAATATTCGATAAATGCAAATAGTAAAGGTCACTGCTAGGGCCGCAATCGAACCCAGGCATTGTGCATGGCAGTCACGTATTTTACCACCGAGCCACGCCAGTACGTTTCACTGCTTCTGAAAGGCACCCTACACAATCATCACGTCAGGCCAACGCCAACTGTGACTGCACTGTTAGCTGTCCGCTTTTATATCAGTGTGGTAGCATCGCGTATGAAAGCCTAGACTCCGTAAGTCATAGTCAAGCGTTGCGCGAATACGCCTACGACAGCTACTTCTAAGCAAGTCATCGTAGCGCAGCGTGTACTTCCTCCACACGACGTCTCTACTCTAATGTGAATGCCGAAGTTAAGTCAGACCATGGACTACCCATTACACGCCGGTGTTCTGGATGTGCCTGGCCAGTACAAAATATGAGCCCAACTCTACGCAATTTGCATAAACACGTCAATACAACTCGTAATGCTTGGCTCAGAGCAAATAATTCGGCATATGATGTGACTCGCTGACTGCTTCGCATGGCATTCATTCCCACAAAGCGTGACATCTGCCGGATTTCTTTCTGTTTAAGTGAAATACGTGAAAACAATGCGCTCAAGTTAATGGATAGATAATGTATTCGGGGGGGGGGGGGGGGGGCTTCTCTCTTTTCCTGTTGGCCAATACATGAATACATGTATACCCCTCTATCCCCGCAAATGTGTGCATACACGCAATCAGCGCGTGTGGTCTGAGAGCAACGCCAACTTTTTATGCGTAAACGGATATAAAAGTCCACGCGAATAAGCATCTATACTGTCGCGCTAGTAGCTTTACAGCAGGGGTCCCAAACTCATCTCGGGCAGCGGGCCGCAGTCGCAGAATTTACGACCGCGAGGGCCGGGTCAGGACAGAAGTTAATAGCGGAGGTAGGAGGGTGTTTAAATTGTACACTTTGTCAGAAAACCACACCATTGAAAAGAAAACCTTTCCATATCTCAAATACAGGTCGTTTCTGAAGAAGAGTTGGGGCCAGGATTACGTCCAAGAACATGTCGATACTGACCTCCAAAATGAGTAAAACCCGGACGCCGATTCTGAAATACCGTTTCTGTTTCACGGTTACGCTTCAACACATGGTCACCACATGGGGTGCCTCACGAAAACAATGCTTTAGACCAGTCATGCCAGTGTAGCTCACGCACATCCTTATCATGAAAACGTAAAAAAATGTGGGCGAAGACAGTCACGAGCAGGCCACATGCCGCAAGCGAGAGGTTCACGGGCCGCATGCGGCCCGCGGGCCGCGTGTATGAGACCCCTGCTTTACAGTGTGCACAGAATGCCGTCTAACGGCGCCTGCTCACTTGATATACGCGTCCGACATCGTGGCCACAGTGACGCCGAAGCTCGCGATACCCAGGCGCTCGGAATTTTTCTCGAGCTTCTTGAACATCTGTGCGAAGCCCTTGTGCTCGGTGGTCTGCAGCGCGATCGTCGTGGTGCCTTGCTTCTCCTCCTGCACTATGGCGTGTGGCGCCGTCTTTCGGAGAAGGTGCAGCGTCTCCTTGAGGTCGAAATGGCCGGACTCGGTGTTCACGCTGATCGTGTAGCCCACACCTGCAACAGGCGAAGTTAGGGTTAACATTATTTTCTATGTGAGTAGACCTTCCAAATGCTTCGAATCTTGACTATTGATAACGCAAGCGTACCAGAGAGGGGCTTGCGCATGGAAGGTTCTGCAGAGAAAAAAAAAGACCTAAATTCTAGAAGACAAGCGACGAGTTGTTTACTTCGATGTTCGTTAGGCACTATCAGGAGAAGCACCCATTCTTCTAGCAAACACACACCATTACGGACGACGCAGAACCACACAGGATAATCGTTAGACTTCAACTGAGCTTTAACCGGCGTTCCAGGACACATATATACACGGATTGGGCACACGCAGATGCCTAAGCGCTGATGAGAGGTCTCAAAAGTTACCGTGGCCTATATTTGCCGCCTCCCTCACACCCGCGGTTTCTGTTTGAAGTCTCAATTTCCTTCATTGTCAGCGCAATGGACGGGAGGGTAACAAATAGTGAGGAAAACAGTTGAAGCTCTGGAGATTCACAGGGCCGGTGGCGCAGGTGTTTGCACCTCGTCCATTGCTTTGACGGTGGAAGTAAACGAATCGCCTGTGCAAACAAAGAATACCTTCGTGTGCGGGGACAGCAAAGATAGGCGGCGGTAATTTGAGACCTCTTGTCAGTGACGATGCAACTGACTGTGCTCAGTCAATGTATACAGGGTGTTTCATGCATCAAAATCAAGGGATTTAAAAAAGAAAAGGTGGTTAACCTGAACTTAATGGAGCCAACGACATGTGGTTTGCCGTCATATGGTGTTGGTGATGTGCATTTAGTCGTTTAATCGACACAAATAAGTTATGCAAATAAATTTAACATTCGTTTTAGGGCCAAGTACGGCTATTTAAGTTACAGAGCGCATTCCAAAACGACCGATACAATTTTCAGTGGCAAAGTACATGCTGCGTGGCGATTTTTACCGGCGTTTAAAAGATGCCCGTGACAAAGCCAGTTTCGCCGCAGGGGTGAAGCAATGAATGCGATAGCAACAAATTGGAATGTCATATGCTGGAAAGCTAGCAGCTCTACACTTGCAGAAGGCTGCTTGAACACATATTAGAACACACAAAAAAGAATACACGGTATACACAGGCATCTTTTCCCGGTTGGTTTTGTAGTTTATGTGCTGTGAAAGAATGAGCCAGGAAACGCTCCAGTTAATGAAGCGTGCTTCATTCCACGACGTCAGCATGTGCGCTCGGTCACCTGTATACCTCACCGTAGAACAAGAGTAGTACGCTCCGGCGCTGTACCAGAAGACGCGGAGCAACCTCCCCGAAGGTCCCCGTGCGCCCGCACCTCAACGCGTCGATGCGCGGCCGCCTCACGGCATCGGACGCACTGGCCCATAAACGAGTATTCACCACAAAAATTGGGTAAATCCCACTTTTCTCCACCGGTCCATTCTATGCATATTACGAGTTAAATGTTCGTCGTTACTGCCTAAAACATTATGTTTGGCTTAGCAGCGGTGTCAGAATCCACAAAGAAATTTACAAAGGCACTCAAGTTTCTTACCAAAAGGTAGAGACGCAAAGGTGCATCTCTACGTTAAAGTCATCTATTTGACACACCACTCCTTGAAACATGTCTGTAAAGTGATGGTGCGTTAGTGGACCGGTGGCGAGTAAAGCAGTAAAGGTTTCGCTGTGGGAAACACCGGGGCACACTGCATGCTTCAGCCCTCCCCAGGTTTCACGTTAGTAGAGCTGAAACACCCTTCCCTACATGCCCCTTCTTTGCTAGACGCGGACTGCGTATAGCAGGCATTCCGATTCGCGTTCTTTGCAGCGCACTATAGTGCGATTTCCCGCGTTATGCCGGGACGCGGACCGCGTATGGCAGGTACGCCGATGAGCGTCCCTTGCAGGCCGGGTTTTTCGCCACCAAGCACGTACCGCACGCTTGCTTGAGGAAGGCTGGCGAGCCGGCGCACACGAGTTTTCCCGAGCTCAGCATGACGATGCGATCCGCAAGCACATCGGCCTCCTCCATGTCGTGCGTCGACAGCAAGATGCTCATGTTGTTTCGAATCTCGCCCAGCAAGTCCCAAATGCTGCGTCGAGTTTCGGGGTCCATTCCGGTCGTCGGTTCGTCCAGGATCAGCAGCTGCACGTGACACACAAATTGGGGCCGTGGCAGCAAAGTGATGCTGGCTCGGATGAAGATAAGTCTGTCGTACTTCGATGCCTCTGTCTGCCTTGCTTTGACTACGCACGGGAGTCAGCGAGCCCGATAGCCAATAATATTGATAGTACTAATAATAATAATAATAATAATAATAATAATAATAATAATAATAATAATAATTGTTGGGGCTTTGTATCCCAAAACGACATGATTATGAGGGACAAAGTACTGGAGGGCTCCCGAACATTTGACCCCCCTGAGGTTCTTTAACGCTATAGCGCAAACTCACGACGAGGGAAGAAGTCACTTGCGCCGCAAGGGCAAAACAATTAATGTGATAGCAAGAAATTGGAGTGTCACACGCAGAACGACAAGTAGCCCAATACTTGCAGCTTGCCGCTGAAGCACAAAGAAGGACGCTTGAAAAAGAAAACGCGCAGGCATACACAGGACAAACGTGAACTAACAACTGTCACAGTTGTTGCGCCGTTGTGTTTGAGCAACGCGCTGCAAGTGTCCACAACGCAGAACCCGACGCTCTTAGATATTTATTTTTCCTTTAAAGAGCCCTGACATCAAATTTACGCATGTGGATTTTTTTTGCATCCGCGAGTAGCTATCGACCCCCAAGTAACGATTCTCGACTCAAAATGCAGCGGAGGGACGAATAAGTACTAGTAATGTTGATAAATATATCCGGTATCGAACGCGATTCAAAACGGGAGGAAAACCCGCCAAATTGTAGTGCTGGTAGCGCTACCTCGCGGCCACGTCGGGGCCGCTCCCCAGCTGATCCTGCTGCCTCAAAAAAGGTGACGTCACGTCCAGCTGACATCGCTGACATTTCGTCTGCTAGGAGCGGCAGGCTCGCGATCCTGCGTTAAAAGCAATGTATTTATCAACCTCGGCCGTACTGCCGGAGCACAGGAACACCAACTACGCACCTCATGTCGCGGACGTTTGGCGAATGAATCACTGCTTTCAGCTGCAGTAGGGCACACGTATACGGTGGGAATAGCCCCGGCCTGGAGACTGGGTCTCGTATCAAACGAGAGACCGAACTGCTTCGCCAACACAGGATTCATCGTGTAGCAGCCCGCGTCAAAGTGAAGCGAGCAAATGCGGCTGCTGTTCACAGGCGTCCAGTCCCTCGGTCCAACGGCGCGCCGAACGAAGTCAACGCACTGGCTGCGTTGAGGTTCGAGGCTCGGAAATGCATGAAAGGACACGCACTTTCCGCTTTTTCCGCGCCTCGACGGGCAGGTTCGCACTACGCAGCGGCTCCCCGACATCCTGGCACGTACTGTGTCGCTCCGAGTGATCGCACTCGCGCACGACAAATCAGTCGATGCGACACGATGTACCGCACGCACAGATCAACACAGCAAGAAGAGCCACTACTGAGACCACGCCGGGCGTCGGCGCCACAATAAACACACTCAGACCGTCGACCTCATTGTTACTCGCGTATCACTAGCGTACGCCATAGGTGTGATTCTATCACGTGTTCTATCACCTCACAAGTTGCACTAGTGTCTACGTCGCCGGGCATCCAGTTTTCCGTTGAGCGTTCATACACTGTTTGCCTGGTTTGCCCTCGAAATAAAGTAACTTCCACGCGACGGACGGCATTCAAATTTGGCCAAGACGACCTATGCATACCGAGCAACCGAATGAAGGACACATCTCGACTTTGAAATTTGATGTCAGTGCTCCTTTAAAGTGCGACGCGTTTTCTTATGTGTGCTCCACAGACATACAATACATATCCGGGACCTAACGGCGACGCCAACGGCAAAAACCAGCCTAGAGTGTCCATATAATTGCTATCGCAATAAAAGCAACACAAGAGCAGTATAGCGCTCGTCCTCGTATGTTACTATGTCCCGCGTCCCCAGTTTGCGCTGTAGATCTTGTCAACAGCTGGCCATGGCACAAGTGATTGATTTTGCGGCGTCCGTCCACGAGCATGAAAAACCCACGTTAGCTCAGAGCGATCGATGACGTCCCATTACGTCATCTCGTGACGTAATCATATCACCAAATCTAATCGTGCGACGCCGTCATGAGGTCACACGATGACGCCACCGCAGTACGTCACGTGATGATGTCATCAATTGATATCGTCGATTGGTGAAAGATGGGAGGCAGTGCACCATCACTTGAAGGTCAGAAAGCGCCAGTGGAACGGTACGCCTTTCGTATGTGTTTCGCCACGCGGTTTGAGTTCTGACGCGTGCGTTCGCACGGTCGTGCGTGGAAAGTGTGGGTCGACCGCTCATTGTGAGAATGCCCGAGGAGAAGCGAGCTTTGGGCACAACGCCGACAAGAGCAGAGACGGGAATGCGCCCCCCCGTCAGCTCCGTTGGTCACCCACCCGAAAAGGGCGCAGCAACACTTTTACAAATGACCATCGAATGGCTCTATTCAAGGAGTTTGCTGCCTCGACGGCCGCAAAAATTTTCAGGATCCGTCTGTACTCGAGGAGTGACAGCCATTCGCCGCACGCTTTGGGCGCGAAATTGATCAAACGCGAAACTTGACCGTCCGCGTAAAAACAAGCGATGCAAAAAATTATCATCACGTGTAGACGTCACCACATGACGTTGTCATGACGTCATCGCTTAGTCAAAGGTGGGCCGATCACGGAGGCAGTGCAAAACCTGGCGAGGTGCAGATAGCTTTCGGAGCGGTGCGGGGGGCGGATCAATACATCGCCTGTGGAGGAAAATAAGATGGCTTTCGCCTCCGAATCGTCTTAGGCGAACGCATATTGCCACGCCCGATTCTCGCTTTATGTTTTTCACCTACAACAGCTGTTAGCAACGCCCGGCGCAGATCACGTCGCAATGCTCGGGAGGCTTCGCGATTGTCTTAGATCATTTTGTTAAGATTACGCGCAGGATGCGAATGGTCAGGTTTATTTGAGAGCTCTGGCAAGCGCCAGCGATAACGCTAGAACCTTCGACGCCGCATGTGTAAATGCAGACGCGCCTTACCGTTAATCAGTTTAATCGACGGCCTACACTCTGTTCGCCGCTATCTGTACAGTGTGTATTGCTGTAGTTTGACTTTCCGTTTCCCGGCCACAAGTTCGACCAAATGAAAGAGTGTCATCTTGGACACGCCGGCTGCTGCATTCGTCAACGTCCCGAACACGCGACAATATGGGACCCCGTGAGTTTATCACTTCTTGCGTATAGCTGGTATGTATTAGCCTATTAGTTTTATGGTATGTATTGTACGTATTCTAATATATCGATATCCAAAGTATTCTTATTAATGTAGAGCTTATAGCACGAGTAATTATTCTTGTAACTGCATGCATTGCCATTTCAGATTACTCCTAACACATTTCGTCGTAGTCGTCAAGAACCCACACGCTATTTGCCTAAGCCACAGTTATGGTAGATCACTGCACTCTTTACTGCGAAACTACGCCGTGAGACAACAATGTTTACCTTAATATGCTCCCCACAGCAAATATACGCCCTCAAGGACATCGGTGCTTTCATAAAGTGAACATCTTCTTAAAGCACTGAAATAATGAGCGCGGAATTAGCGAAGGACAAGCTGAAAACTGTCGGGGCTTTCACCTGTGTAATCAAGATGGCATGCGTTTGTTTCAGTTCTCTTGTCAAATGAACACGGCACGTGTCCTGGTGGGTAGAGCAATGGGTACTGTGCTCCTAGTCAGGGTTGCGGGAATCGTACGTGATATTTCTTTATTCAGCGACAGCCTCTATGAGGCATCAGCCGCACGCTTTGAGTCCCCGAGCGGCACACTGTCAAGCGCCGACTGCGCGTACCTTGGGCCTGTCAATCAGCGCGATGGAGATGCTGAGCCGCCGCTTCATGCCGCCAGACAGCTGCGAAGCGAACGAGCCTGCCTTGTCGGTGAGCTTGACGGCCTCCAGGGTTTCGCCGATACGCTTGTTCAGCTCCTGGTTGCTCACGCTCCGCAACTGTGAGGCGCGCGTATGAAACATAATTGAGTGGTTCGCAGTTGTGTTTCGTCAATTCGAATAGAATTAGGCAAGCTGGGTTGGTTAACACGCACAAACACATTATTTTAACATCGTTGAGTGTCTTTTAACACAGGGTATTTCAAGAAATGTTCGCGCAAACGCTCAATGCGAAATGCAATATTTTTCTCGCTGCCTTCCTAACTACTTTTTTTTCCCTGGCGATCTTGAGGTGGATATAGACATCAGTTACGGCACTGCATACACCATGTTACCTGAAAACTGGTGCGACATTCCACCTGATTCACAAGTTAAAAGTTTTCGGTTGCCTTACAGGGCATTTGTAAAAATATTCTTTCATCAAGAACTCGGACGCGCATACGCGAACCATATTGCGCCACGTTTCACAGTGTTGCTTACGAACTCAACGTTACATGGCGCCCAGAAATTGGGAATGAATTTGACGTAAATAGAGAATGGCGGAACTCTAACTTTTTAGGGTAAGCTACGATCGTCGCAAAAAGAAAAAAAAAACATCTAATCTTTCGTGTTTTTTTTCTTCTAATAGATCTTATCACTCGTACGTGGTTTGTGAACATTTTTCTCGGTGTTAATGAAGTAAACAAGGCACCCTGTTCATGTTAACTATTCGGTTAAAATTACGCATTAAAATTATAGGAGATGCGCAGCAAAAGTTTAGAACGTTCGAGTCGATAGAGACCTTTGCAATATTTTACGCACGCCAGCGATCCGAAAAGCTTGTACGTATACGACCCCTACGTGTGCCTCAAATTGCTTCCCACTTCCCCAAAGAATCTATAAGGTGTCATAAATATATAGTACTCATAATATTTGGCAGTAATAAGGAAAAGCACCATGACGAGTGAGTCAAATGCATATAGCTTAACCCTTTGTGGGTTCATGTATATTTTTCGAATGGTAACAAAAAATGCACGCCTGCGGAATATCCAAATAACGCACTTAGAAATAGTATAAAAGCAATTTTCACCAAAATACGACCATTATTTTACGAGAAGAAAAGAGGGACGTATGTGTCCCACTGACCCATGACCGGCCTTTGAAAAAGTGGGACAACACCTGTACCATTGCCTCATGAGCGCACCAAGCTGCAATCGTTTCGCCTGATTCCTCACACGAAAAGGTTCAAAGTCAGTGGTACAGAGGGGCACTTTGTAAACTATGAAAAAAAAAATTCCCCATCTCCAGCTAAAGGGAATCATGTGTGGATGCGAAGCAGCCGGGAGATAATTAGCTTGAGTGGGAGGAACGTCGCCGCTCTCATTTCACGGCAGCGATCCGGGCGCTCATCGCGTCGCTGCACAGGAGAGAGAATGAGGCACGCGCGCTCCGTCATTTTCATACCGCGGAACTCTACCGTGGCGCCCCCCAGCGGAGTATGCAGCTGTCACACCACCTGTCGTGCGCGCCGCTCCGTAGAGGATTCCTAGAGGAGAGGACGGGGGGGGGACCGTAGGAGAGGAGGAGAGAGAGGGGGACGTGCATGCGCTGTGGGGGGTGTGGGACGCGGGAGCCGCTCCGTAGAGTAGAGGATTCCTAGAGGGGGAGAGGACGCGCATGCGCTGTGGGGATGTGGGACGCGGGCGCCGCTCCGTAGAGTAGATGATTCCTAGAGTAGAGGAAGGGGGGGTGAGCGTAGGAGAGGGGACGCGCATGCGCTGTGGGGGGTGTGGGACGCGGGGGCACTCCGTACAGTAGACGATTCCTAGAGCAGAGAAAGGGGGTGAGCGTAGGAGAGAGAGGGGGAGGGGACGCGCATGCGCTGTGGTGGTGTGGGACGCAGGACGCGGGAAGGAGGGACGGACTAAGCCCCCTCCAAACACATGCAAGCAAGATCAAGGAATGGGGTCAACCTGGGCGACAGACACCACCTGCCTAGCCATTGCTAAGCAGCCTCTCTGTGCTCTCGGCCATGACTCTGATGACTGTCGTAGTGGTTGACGGCCTTCATATTACTACAGTGTTCTGGTTCGCATAATAGGTGCTTCCCTAATTCATGAAAATGGCCGGACGCGGGACGCGGAACGCGGGACGCGGGACGGGGGGCGCGGGAGGGACGGACAGAGCCCCGATCATAAGATGCTTCGCATCTAAAAAATCTGGCGGAACTGATTTCCGGCTGTGGTACACAATGGGCGCCTGCGCCTGTTGTGATGTCCAGCGGCTTTGTCTGGCCTGTTCATACACCAACCATTTTAGCTCTATGTTTCTTCTGTCATGTAGATAAGGACAAGCACCTCGGCTGTGCCTGAATTCGCGCACATGAATAAAATTCGGCTATGCATCAAGGCAAGCCACATCGATGTGGTGTCACCGAATGCACTGAATTCTGCAAGTGCATTTACGAACTCCATGCCATGTCTGAGGTATTCCGCTTGTCACTTAGATGTTGTATATTCGTGTTTTATTTCACTTCCTGACTGTCTATAGCAGGGGTCTCAAACACGCGGCCCGCGGGCCGCATGCGGCCCGCCAGGCTCTCGGTTTGCGGCCCGCGGCCCTCACATGTCTGTCTACACCCCAAATTTTTTTTTTCTTATCAAGTATGTTCCTGAGCTACAGACCTGACTCGTCTAAGGCAGTGTCTCTGTGAGGCATCCCCTGTGTTCACCCCATGCTTTGAAATATAACCGTGAAACAAAAATTATATGTCACAATCGGCGTCCAGATTTGAGTAATTTTCGAGGTCTGTACCAACATGTTGGAAACCTGGCACCAAATCTCCTTCAGAAATGACCTCTATATGAGGTATGGGAAAGTTTTCTTTCAAATGGCAGCGTTTGCAGGCAAATTGTAAATTTCCCCGTCCCCTCCCCCCCGCCCCCCCCCCCCCCCACCCGCTCCTACCTCCTTCATTTCCCCGTCCCTTGCGGCACTAAATTGTGTGACTGCGGCCCACTGGCTGAAGTGAATTTGAGACCCCTGGTCTAGAGTATCAATCTCGCCATTATTTCCTTTTGGCTCTCAATTTCAAGAACGTCCTATCCACACCTTTTGGTCTCGTTGTCGCTGATACCGCAGTCGTAAAAAAGGACAGAAAGAAATTTCAGGGCATTCTCCGTCCAGAAAGCGTGTCCTGCGACGTAATAGTGCCCATAAAACTTGAAAAAAAAAAACAATTACGGGGGGTCTGTTTTGTAGTTGGGCTTAGCTAGAAACTGCTTCCTTTTTGGTTCGAGTACGCTTCGATATGATTGTTGGCCGATTTACTGCTCCAATTTTGAGATAAAGTCCGTATATTCATGCTACAACTACTTCTCTCGAAATTCAGAAAATGAGAAAAATACCACAAATCTAGCACTTTAACTATATTGCACACAATGGAACAACCAATTTTTAAAAAATTTCTGCAGAGCAAAACGAATTTCAACTCAACGTGTCACCGACACCACGTATCGCAAAGTAAAGAAATATTTTTTTCTTGGTTTCCTAAATGTTTTTTTTACTCACGACTGCAGAAAATCATAGTGCTGATTTCAACGCGCAGCGGAGGAAGCTTTTACTGAAGAAAAAGGGACAGATTCGTCCCATTATCCCTGGAAGGGTTAAATGAAGCTTTCGCAAACAAAAAAGAAAAAAAAAACATCCATACCAAAGTGCTCTGAACCATTGCACGAAATCCAGGTTTTCACATGAACGTGTCACATGCTGGACGCTTTAAGGTTCGTGGTTTCAATACACAATGTAAATTTCTTAATACAAGCACATGAAACAAAGACCTTTGCTATAAATTGAAGTGTAACCCTCAGAAGTCTCTCAAGCCTGCTGTCCTTTTTGTTCACCTTCCAATGGCGTTAAACAATGCGCAAACTCCACTAGTTTACACTAATATGTTATTGCAGCAATAAAAGTTACAGCAGGAATTCATTGGCATCAGTTAGCTAGGTGAGTCACGCTACCTGCCAGTGACATAGGTCGGCAGACTCACTCATGAATCGACTCACTCAGATTCAGATCAAGCCGTGAGTCTGAGTCTAAGTGAGTTCGGGTGAGTAATATTTTGGTGAGATTGAGTCTGATGGAGTCCGGTTGAGGAAAATTTTAGTGAATCTGAGTGCAGCTAACGGACGCGTGAGTTTAGGTCACTCAGACTCAGATCGGGCCGTGAGTCTGAGTCGACTGAGCCGGCTCAGTAATATCGGGCCGTGAGTCTGAGTCCGAGTGAGTCCGGTTGAAAAAAATGTTTGGGAGTATGAGTCCGAGCATAGGCGGAGAGTACGGGGGGGGGGGGGGGCTGAGGGGCTCGCCCCCCCCCCCGTATGGCTTCATAGGGGGCGGAGCCCCCCTCTGGCGCCGGCCGGGATATCTTTTAAGAGTTTGGCTTAGGTCGCCGTCCATTGACAACGGGCTGTTGGCCGTCCTGTCAGGCAGCTATTTCACAGGGGGTGGTTTATACCCGCTTCTTTTTCATTTCAGGCTTTTGAAACTGGGATCATGAACCAGTGACAAGTCAAACATTCAGTTAAAAATGCCCCTCAAACAGATGTTGACAAACAACTGAAGCCCTCTTCAGCTATGACAATCTAGTCTCGAACCCTGTAGAGACTGGTTTTCGAAACACAAAAATGCTACTGCGAACACAAAGCAATCCCGACACAATCGGTCTGGGAATGGTTTATTTCGCACAGACTTGCTCGCCAATAAAAACAGGGTAAATTTTTGGTGGTCTACAAATTGGTACCGTTCGACATAACTGCCTATAAAAGTGCCGAGAACAGATGGCACGCATCTTTTATTCACCAGCAAAATGATTCGCTGCCAACTAGCACTGGTGACCAAAAAAGCAACTCATATACTGGTCCAGAAAACAACCTTCGGCGGAAAAATTCGTGACTTCAGCTTCGCAAAAGGTCTATAATCGGATTTTCTACCGTCTGAGAATTATTTTTGGCCACCTTAAATTGAATTCACGGGCATAATTAAAGCTTCCTGTGCAAGCAATAGCCCACTCTTTCCTGTCCGGTGCATGGTATAACAAAGTAAGTAAGCATGTCACTGAAAAAATTCGGCAGATCCCACGCATTGTGGGAATCGATTTTATGTGATGCGAGTAGCAGCCTATCCGGCATTTTTTTTGCTTTGATGCAGACTTTATGGGGTAATTCGACGACTTTGCGTAAATTGAAAAATAAATCTCGAGTGTAGAGATATTCATAATGATATCGCTGTGTCGGTACCTATATATGAGACTAAAATGATATTTCATTCTTCAATTTGAGAGTCCAACTCTCTCTCTCTCTCTCTCTCTATATATATATATATATATATATATATATATATATATATATATATATATATATATATATATATATATATATATATATATATATATATATTGTGGAAAAGCAAGTCGGGCCCCGCCCCCCTCCGGGAAAATGAAAACTCTCCGCCTATGAGTCCGAGTGAGTCCGGTTGAGTAAAATTTTGGTGAGTCTGAGTCCGAGTGAGCCCTAAGAGCAAAATGTATTTCTTGAGTGAGCCTAAGTGAGCTCCAATATTTTTTCCGACCTATTCCTGCCACACACATCGCCCATCACGCTAGCCAAGAAATGTCATTCGCATTGAATTCGAGTGACAACATATAGTTTAACTTCTACGACAACTTTGGACAGAACATGCACCTTCTTAAACGGTGGATATATTTGCTCATAAAGGTTACGTTTGAGCGCACGAAAATGCGTGGCATAAAATTTCACGGCACTATCGAGGAAAACACATTGCATATCACTTATACTGCGCATTTGTTACGTCACGCATGCAGTCCTTAATGAGCTGCAGGAGATCACTTACCTGACCGAAATACACGAGGTGCTCCCTGACAGTGAGGTCGGGAAAGAGCACGTCGAATTGCTTGGCAGAAACCGGTAGAATTAGATTCGCGAACACCTTGGCCACCGGAAAATTCGACGACGCCCGCCGTAGGTTTCAGCAGGCCTGCAGGTTGTAAACCGAGACGAATTTTTTTTTTTTTTGCCGTTCTGAATGTTTTGGGCACATTATAAGATGCGTTAGATGCGTTAAGTAGCGCATGCTACTTTGACGCATGCGCTATCTATTCCCTTGGCTGCCACGGGCGTTAACATCCACATGGCTGGGTTTTATGACAGTAGAGGTCTCTGTATAAGGCCGGAATTAATAAGGCAACCTAAATCCTGGCCTTTTACGAGACAGTACCATACCATATGATTATGAGGCACGCCGAAGTGGAGAATTTCAGATGATATTCAACAACGTGGAATGCCTGAACGCGCACCTTAATGTGAGCGCACAGGTGCTTGTACATGTCGCCCCCCATTGAAACGCGGCCGCCTTGGTCGAGAGTCGAACCGACGTCCTAGAGATTAGCATCGCTACCACAGCGGATAATCCATGTTCAAAACAAAGCTCTTGATGGTGGTATATTAATTGCTATTTCTTGTTTTTTTTTTCTGACGAATTTGACGCAGCACCCGAAAGTGTACACAAGCGCTTACCTGCACATGGGCAAGAAAGTTGGCACAGCGTTTCTCTCCGAACATCAACTTAGAAAATTGGTGTGACTCGGATACTTCATGAACCAGCGGAGCATGAAAAAAAAAAAAAGTGGGATATGTGCTAGCCCACATATACAGAGACTAGCAGTCGCTGTCGGTGTAGATGTATACGAAATAGCAGTTGTGAAACTATATCGGATAAGCTTACAACTGATTTGCACACATAATTACCGCAGCTTTTTTGCGCTAGTTTCCCCAGTGCAAACATAATAATAATATCTGGAGTTTTACGTCCCAAAACAACGACATGATTATGACGCCGTAGTGGAGGGCTCCGGTAATTTCGACCATCCGGTGGTCTTTAAAGTGCACTGACACCGCACACTACACTGGGCCTCTATAGTATTCCGCCGCCACTGAAATGCAACCGCCGCGGCCGGGATCGAACCCGCGACCATTCGGGTCAGTAGCCCAGCACCGTAGCCGCACCTCGGCAGACCCAGTGCAAACAAGCTCGACAGCTCGCCCAAAAAGCTGAAACTTCCGGGAAAATTCTTTATACACTGTAGTACTCGCCTGTGATGGTGCTCATCAGGGTTGTCTTTCCAGCACCATTGTGGCCAAGCAGCGCAGTCACTTGGGTTGAGTATATCTTGAAGCTCAGCTTCTCAAAGACGGTGAACGAGCCAAACCTCTGCGGATACGTTCAAGAGAGACGGCAAAACAATACCAGTCTTTCAGCTAGGGAAATTTAATTCAATCGCTAACAAAAACAGCTAATTCGTATCATCGGTGCATCAGTTCCACGCAAAGTGAGCAGTCAGTGCGATCCTATACTAAACCAGAGCTTATAACTTAGCGTAAACTGCTATATTGCAACGAAAAACCTCCCTTACAACATGCAGCTATATAGGATACATCTCCAATACAGCTAATCGAACAATTCGGTCCGAAGAGCAGTGCTGCCAAGCACCAAAGAGCAAGTAGGTAGAACAAAAAATAATCCGAATATGTCATGCAATCAAGTTGAAATTCAACGGCAAAGACGAGAAGTATAACAACCTTGTAGACGACCATTAGATTAGTGTCGGTAATAATAGCAATGCAAGCTATAAAACTGGAGCTCTTGATGTTGAAAGAAAACGTTTATGTCTTAAGGAAACTAGAGAATGCGTTCATACGAGCCCGATATCAACGTTACACATACTGATGCTTCTACTGTCACGTGCATTAAATAGCAAATTAAGTTACTGCAAAGCAGGCACTGTTTCTCAGTAAAGCAGACGAGACATACGGAGCCAACTTTTTCCCTTGTTTTTTTTTCTTTTTTTTTTACTTAATATCGTGGTTCACTTACCATAGTCAATGCGCGGATGTTTACAGCAGCCGCAAGGTCCGGCGGGGCCTCAAAACGTTTCGGGTCTCGCTTCTGCGCATCATGCTCGCCTTCCGGAAGCGCTTTAGCGGACATCCAGTAGCTAGGCTGCATGTAACAGTGTTTCTGCTTTAGCGACGCATCAGTGCCGCAGCAAGACGAAATATGTACAACCAAGTGACTTTCCTATGTAGGACGTCCTACAAATACTCGTAGTTAAAGAATTGAAAAGCATGTAACTTATGGTTAGACAATGAAGAAGACCCAAAAGCGCATGCCTGGCGTCGTCACAATTCCGTCCTCGGTGGTTCGGGAAAGGGAAGTGACAGTGAGGCGTAGTGATAAGGGTGAGGAGGAGGATGGTTAACACATAGCATAGTTGTGTATAGTATAGCATAATATAGCAAGTTGGTAGCAAAAGGAAGGGAGGGTGAGGAGGAGAAAAAAATTGAAGGACACTTTACAAATTCCAAAGTGCGTTCGGCGAAAGCCTGTGCCCATCGAGACAGGGTCGGTCAGAATGGAACGCGATGCGCGCGTCTCCCTTCTTGCATGAGTGGGCGGATTGTGGCCGGGCTACAGGGGAGACGCGTGCGACCGCGTCCGTGCTATGCGCCGCTGTGCCACAGCTGGTACCGTGCCAGGGCACGTACGGGCGTACGCGAGTATGAGACATTAAATGCTTTCGCCTTAAAAGAACAGGCGGCAACGGCACATCATATCCATGTCTAATATCGTATAGCAAAGCAAGGGGGGATGGAAAAGGAAAGTGACGGCGAGAAGGACAGATGGGAGGTTGAGGAGGAGAGAAAGAAGTAGGGGGAAGGTAAAGTATAGCACGTATAGCACAGCCCTGCGTAGTGTAGTATAGGGAAGGGTGGGAAACGTAAGTGAGGTTCTGGAGTTATGTTACGGAGGGGAGGAAAGAGAGGAGGAAGTCTTCGTGCCATACTTTTTGACACGAAAGTGTTCTATGCAGGGGTCCACCACGGCTCCTCTGACGTATTTCCGTCACGGATATGACGTTGTAAAATATAAACTAACACATTGAGATCAAAGAAAAAACGACAAGAAAAAGTTCCGTCGCCGGGCGTCGAACCAACGACCTCTCGCTCCGCAGCGCGCGGCGCGAAACCACTCGGCCACAGAAGCGTATGTACATCATCTCGATAACGGCGAGCCATTTATATACACCATATACCGTTGGCGGTCCTCAGAGCTCGTCGACTTCAGCGCGTTTTCGTCATCACTAGCGAGATGGCGCGGAGGGCGCGCTCTAAAGGTCGTCGCCCCTCTCGCTGCGAAGCGCTCGCGCCTCCACTGGGCGTGGTCGCTCGTGCGCGTGCGCTATCTCGTGATCGGGGCATTGAGGCGCTTTCTGCGTCTTGTGCTTCCACCGCAAGTTTGCTTTGAATTTACGAGTGCAGGAAGGTCACTTCGCTTGCCGCAGCGGCCGCGTTTACGAAAGGAGCGCGCTGCTCACACACGAACTAACAATTGTGACAGTTGTTCGCGCTCGTTCTGTGTATACTTGCGCGTTCGTTTCATGTGTCTTTCTTTGTGTAAGAGAAACGCGCTTTAGGTGTCGAGCTGTGGCAGTCTGCGCTCGTCCTGTGTAAGCTCATTTCTTGGGTCCTTTCCGCTTCAGGTGCACGCAGCCAGTTTCGAGCTGCTGTCTTCGCGTGACATTAGAATTTGTTGCTGTAGCATTCATTGTGCCGCCCTTGTGGCGAAACAATGCACAATAAACGCTCGCTCGACTACCTCTGCGAAGACGCGTTTCACTTTCGTGTTATACCGATGCCTTTGACAGAGGGATCAGCCATGTTTTTTGACATTGTGGCTGTTTGTGACGTTGCTGAATGGTGCTCGCAATATTTTCTCGCCTATCGTGATTAATAACGCTTTGCTCGGGTAAGTTACGCTGACGTAACTGGTCTTCAGTTTTTCTTGCTGCACACCGTGTTGTCACGTTTTGTTGAAGCGTAACCGCAGAACAAAAACTGTATACTTCAGTGCAGACTGTAGTCATTGTAGAGATAGGTATCGATATGTTTCTCGAATCCCTACATCAAATCCCTTTCAGAAACGGTACATAGATGTGAAATACGTGAAAGCCCTTCATTTCAATGGCTGGCTGACAATTTGTTCACACTCCCCCCCACCCCACTGCCGCTTTTAACTTTTCATTGTCCCGGTCATTTGCGGGACTAAATTTCGTGACTGCGGCCCGGTAGCTGATGTGAGCTTGAGACCCCTGCTATATGCGGTGGTGACAGACAGATACCTCCTCCGCGTGTGACACTATATTTAGTGAATGTAGCAGGCAATTCTTTTATTAACATCGGTGCATTTTCTTTCACTGCTGCTACGTCTTTCAAAGTGGGGAGGAATGGCGTTTTTAAGCTTTTCACTACCTTTGTATTGTGCACCCGTGCAACTTATGATATTGAAAATAAAGTTTCATTCAGTATAATTTGGTGAACATCGTTTGGTCTGCCGTCTTTCCGTTTACCGTGCTTCACTATGATCGATTACATAGTCGGAACCTCAGAAGCGCCGTAAAAAGAATGATATTATACTGTTCGCGGTTGAAGTCTACCATAAAAAATAAAGGTTTTGTGTAACTCTCCTTGCGTGCTTGCTGTACACACAATGAACATGCTTTTTCATTTGACATTTCGAATTCAGCTGCTTTTTCATTTGTCTAAACGCGACGTTATGCTTATCAACGTTGCCGACTCTATGTGAAGCGAGCGCTGAACACGAAGAGTAAAATGCACGAACCATGAAGATGAAAAGCGGCGACTGCGGATAAGTCGTGGCCCACGGCAGAACATTGCTGAGGTAGAACAATAGAAACACTTCGACGAGGCAGGTGACTATCATGACGGCGAATAACTCGGACACGGTGACGGTGTCCAAGTTTAGTGCATGCTTGAATATGCTTCCCCAGCCGGCTCCGCCTGCGTACACAGGGAAATCAATTTTACAAAAAAGATCATTGTCGACGAAGCGGTAATTGTGCGATGAATGCTATCTATCTATCTATCTATCTATCTATCTATCTATCTATCTATCTATCTATCTATCTATCTATCTATCTATCTATCTATCTATCTATCTATCTATCTATCTATCTATCTATCTATCTATCTATCTATCTATCTATCTATCTATCTCCATCTTGATGCTCTCGTTTTTTCATTAACTTGGTATGCATCAGAATTCGCTTGACATGACATGAGCGTCATGTCATGTTAAGGATGGAATATCATGACATGAACGCCATAATTTGTGTGTCATGTATGCCGCCGCGACGCCATAGCAGTTGTTTCATTAACTTGGCACATGAGTATGCATCGCAGGACGTGTATCTATAACAAACATGAAAGATGAGTGATTACTTGTATTAATGACATATGAATCATGATATGAATGAAATTATAAGATGATACCTTGTGGTAGCTTATTTAAGTGGGGTGCCGTGATATGTAGGGCATGAAGTGGGAGCCTAGAGTCGGTATATGTCAGGAGACAAATTGGATAAATCATATGAAACCGGTATATTCAGTGTTTCATTTACGCTATAAAAATATATCTGCACAAATTAGCTTGTATAACTTGTATCATGTATAATTTAACATGTAATGACAGCCATTCATCACATATACCATTAATGCCGTCTCATGACTTGATTTTGGAATATGTATTCATGACAATGTTGAATCATATGTCGCCATATTGTCATGACATCATGTATCATGTGACTACTCCATTGCTGCTACTGACGCATGGCCGTCATGACATACATGTAACGATATTCAAGCGTCAGTGCCCCTAATGACGTCATGAAATTACGTGAAGTAATTACGTTCGTCCGTTACAATAATAAAGGACACGGCGTGTCTTGATACGTAGCAATAGATGCATTGCATAGTAAAAATTAGCCATGTCAAGATATCATGTCAACACATCGCCACATGTTCTGTGCCATCAAATAGGCAGCCAGTTTTTCGGCGATTATGAAGCATTCCGCTCCAGTGTACACTAAGACGGTGTCTTTGCAGCACCGAGCATTACAGGGATGTTTAAACCATTCTCCCTCGGTTATTAGGGGCTGCCTTCGTATACAACATCGGTCTATGTATGTTTATATGCGGTCCACGTACGCTCACTGGACACGCCTTGAGCCCTTCCAGTATGTACAACGTCGACCCCGAGAGTTGCCGTGGTTTGTTTTCCCAACGCGCGCGGACTGGGCGA